>VXAC01003981.1:478333-577602 GCA_013399225.1 Rhipidura dahli
TTTTTTCTCTTTTTTTTTTTTTTTCCTCCCTTTTTCCTTTATACCCCTGTGAAAATCACACTTGCACGTTTCCAATTTACTGACTTTGGAAATCAGTGGCCCGATGTGCTCCTAGTGGTTATAGGTCGGCTGCTGAGGGTTTGTAGCCAGGCTAGGGCCAGGGAGTCCAGATCCCTTTTTCTGCTTTTAACTTTCTGCGTGACCTTGGATAAACAGCACACACGTAGGTGCATGCCAGAAGTACTGTGGGTCTGGATTTTTTCATGTGTTCCTAAAATTGTGTCCTGAAGTTCACACTTAGGTACCCAAATAATTGACAAGGCTTGCAGAGGCTCAGCTTCTCACCGGTATAAGTAGCAGCAAGGAGGTTCTGTTAGTTTGCAAAGCAAGCTTAAGTTCCTCAAGGGGAAAGAATACAGAGTAATTACCAAGTGTTATTAGTAAAATTACCTAATTATACTAAGAATGTGGTACTACTAACAAAGCTTTCCTGAGGATTGAATGCCCCATATATATTTATAGTGCAGTTCATGCAGTTGTTTTATAGTGCAGGTTGGCTCTGTCTGTACTGCATAGAAAGGCTCTCTGTGACTTTTCTAGAGAGGAATCTTGAGAGAGCTGTCACTGTGCAGGAAGAGCTAATATATTAAGATTGTATTTGGTTAGTTTTGCGTGACTCTGTTTAGGAATTGGTGCCTTTGAATACTGTTTAATCCCTCTTTAGAAAATATGCCTGATGTTCCTCACTGCCTTTGACAAGCCTGTGTTCTGGACTGGCTCTACGCAGTGCTTTCAGCACAGGTGTAACAGGTACTTTGTTTTGGCAACAAAGGTTCACAGTATGTCCAAGTGGGACTTTTAAAGATATAGGTCTCTTAAATACAGCACTGTGTAGTACATGGCACACATCAGAGATTGTGAGCATCTCTATGTTACACTTTTGTTTGACTTGTAGTGAGGAGGAGGGAAAAATTTGTTTTACAAATTGGTAAAACTTGTCAGTTACAGTGTCAGTGCTGCTTTGTGTATGTGTCTCCTGTATATTTATTAGTCTGAAACGTCAAGTTAGTCCAGACCATCTAAAACTTGTTAGATGTTAACAGCAGACCATCAGGTTTGGAATCTGAAATATGCCAAGAACTCTTTATTGTAAGCCTGTTTTTTTCCAAATTCCAAAATTCACCCTTTTTTTGTCCCCAGTGGTCCACAGTTTAGGTTTGAGATGGTTTAGTCCTCGTATCCAGGGTGCAAACATCCATTTTTAATAGCCAGTAATTTTCAGAATGTGTTCAGCATGTTATGCAGCATGATGTAAAAGATATACATGAGGAAAAGACAAATTTTTATCCTAAGGTGCTGTGCTGCTTTCCTTCATCCCAATCAGATGATATTGTTTAGGTTGTTACTTCTATTGGGAAAGACAGAGGGTTGACCTAGATTTGAACAAAATAACCCAAATCTCTACACTTGAACCTATGGATTTTCATAAATCTCAAGGAGACTAGAAAGTGTATCAAGAACTTCTAAATACTGAACATTTACTCAGAAGCAACACATAATCTTCTATTTTCATCATAAGAAGTTCTATATCTGCAAAGCCAGTTTTGCCGCTGTTTCAAGTTAGAACTGTCTTGGTCAGGTGCAAAATACACATCACTATTTTCACTAATTAGTAACTTTACTTACCTGAAAGTACTCATCTTTTTTCTTCCCTATGGAAATAGGAGAGCTTCTGAAGCTCTTTCGATTCTGTCAGAATGAAACTTAAAATATAATTGATGCAGGAGGATGCCTGGCAGTATAAAGTAGGATTTTAGCTCATGTGAGTATCTTTGGTGGAAACTCAACTGCATTGCTATTAGGAAACCTGCACCCTGCTGCTCTGCAGGGAGTACCACTGGGGGAAAGTTTACAGCTGTTCTCCATAAGGAAAACAGAAATCTTCCTCCCCAGAACAGCTTTTCTTTGCTTTTCATAATTTTGTTACAACTGCTCTTTAACTTACCATGATGAAGAGAAGGTTTTATTTCTGGATGTCAGAACATGTTACTGTACCAAAAATAGACCTAGATAAGTTGAGGGTGCTCTGACTGGATCATCAGTTCAGTAACACCAACTCCTGCACAAAATCAACCCGTGGTACAATCATACCTCTTCTTCCATATTCAGAATTATATACAGTTACACAGAGAAGTGTAAATGCAGTGATATCAGCCGAACACCTTCTGTCCCCTGGTGACATTTTCTGTTGGTTTCGGTAGCAGCAGTGACACAGGCTCTGACTGGTGCTGAGCAGTGCCTTGGTTGGTAACACATTGCTGCTGGCAGAAGTGCTGTTACATCCAGGGTGAAACAGTGTTTTGCTTGAATTGATGGCTGTTGTAAATAGTGCCAGAAGGACATTTGAATCTGAACACTTTGGTTCTTAAGAAATGTCTCAAAACCAAATAAAGCAGTAATAGTCTTATAAGGCTTCCAGAGGACCAGAAAGTTCACAGGGTGAAGGAGTTTTAGTGAGAGTGGAACCCTGAGAGAAGTTACCAACTCTTGGTTTTAAATGGTCACATTAGAGCTTCTCAAAACCAGGCAATTAAATTGTGCTGTCAGAAGCCTAAACTTTGCAGGTATACAAAGTAATTTATTTGATTGAATAGTGTTGGGTATTAAAGCAGAGATGATCACCTTGGATTAAGATAACTGTGACTTTAGAAGGGTTGGTGGTTTGGGGTATTTTTCACTTTTAGTGGGGGGCAGCTCATTTGTATCAAAGGGACTAAGCTCTTGCACTTTAAAAATAGTTACAGTGCTGGAGACCTTGTTCATGTCCTCTTGTCCAGACTCATCCTTGGTATTTTAGGACTAAAGTGCAATCGTCATATCAAGCATACTACAAAAACAGTTATTTTCTACATGCTTTTCTGTGTGCTTTCTTTGTTTCTATTTCTGAAGTTTTATTAAAGCATTTCTAGTTTGTTTTGATTGTTTGTTTGTTTAAGTGTTCCATGCTAAGGGTAAAACCTGGTAATTCTTTTGTGTAAGGCAGAGCAGAATTCGCTTTCCCTTCTGGAGGAAATCAGAAGTGTGAGATGGATCCCAAGTTTTTACAGTAAAAGAATTATGAGAGAATTGCTGTCATCCACATTTTGTATGATTAAACAACAGCTTAAAAGCTTTTAATGTGGTGAATTGGGAAATGTTTTTAAAATCTTCCCTTTTTAAGCTGGGGTGCAACCACTGAGTGTAACAAAACAAATTATCTAATATCTGTTTTTAATGCTTTTGCAGCTAGAGTTGGGAAGACATCACTAATTATGTCTCTTGTCAGTGAGGAATTCCCAGAAGAGGTAGAGCACTTTCATTTGTTTTCTAAGTTTTATTTCTATCCTGTCATGTAATAAGTTAATATACTCTGCTTTAAAGTAATGTTTAAAAATAAAATAAAGTTTAAAACTACAAAGATGACTTCAGAAAGAATGATGTGGGTTAGTTTAAATATATCTCTGCATGAAGATTAGAAATTTAAGTTTTATCCAAGTTTCTTTCTCATTTTTCACATTGTTAATTAAACTAATTGTTTTATATGTGATGAATGGTAGGGTTTTTAAGGAGCTGTAATTGGTCCAAACTGTCAGCATATTTCAACATGAGAGACACATAAATGGGAAGGTGCTGACAGAGACAAGACTATCAATTGTTTCGGGGGGTGTGTTGCATTTAAAGAGCAAGTAGATTGCAAAATGATTGAGAATGAGGAATTAAAAAGTCACATTGTATAACTTATATGTAGCCATTTTTTGTAACTAGGCAAGACATTGCCTTTATTTCTGTCTTTAAAGAATATTTTACTGACTCTTGAAGTAAAAACTGCAGAAAAAGCTACTTCTACATACTACTCCTTCAAAAAGGCAGCACATAGTTTTCTTTATACCTTAGAAAGAACCACAGCTGCTGCAAATAGTTAAGCTTTTTACATATAAACATGAATGTTTATTTCTTCTGATCACAGGTCTTAAAATAGACATCATGTGCTGCTCTTTGAATCTGCTCTGCTCTGGGTTTAATGCAAATCAGTAGGTTACCACAGTGAAGGAGTCAAGATTGGATTGTAAACATAACTGAATTTTGTTTACATAATTGAATTTAGTTCCTAACCTTGCAGGTGAAAAGGAGGTCCAACCTGTTCCTTAGTGCTCAGGGACCCGTTCCTTTGGCAGGCTGTTTCTTAGTGTATTTAGTGAGTTGTAGTCTTCTGTTGTCTTTTCAGCTTCTTCCTGCAGTATAACCTACAGCATTTATCTAAATTCATGTGTAGAGAAAAAGCGAAATTTCTATTTAATCAAAATCTCCCTGAAATTACAAAAAAACTTTTAGAAAAATACTGCATCCTATAAAAGCTGCTGCAAGAGACCTGCCCAGTACCTCAGGCCAGTCAGGCACAAGCTTGAAAATAGTGTTTAATGTAGAGGGTGTTATCAGTAATCATTCTTGAGGAAGACCTCAGCAGAGCCTGAAGCTTTACAAAGAGACATTCTTGTGGTGATTGACTTTTCTTTTCCCCTTGTTTTACTAAAAGTAAAGTATGAAAATTCAGTGTCAACAGGTGAAAGGCAATAAATAGATGTGCAGGAGATTTTCATTAAAATTAGGTTTGATTGTTCCTGAATATTGGCTTAGTGTTCTCTGAAAAAAAGGGCTATCAGAGTTTACAGCATTTTTCAGATTAAGCTTTTATTAGTATCACGTTTTGCTTTGCAAGGTTTTCTGAATTTAATGTTTAGCATTGTCAGAAGCAAGGATGTTGTCAGATTACAATTGTGTAAAAATTGAGACTTGTAGTTTGTCTGTCATGCTTGTTTAGGCATTGGATAGAGTGGATTTGAGTTTTATAGAAGCATTAACTGTATGTATCCCTAGATAGCATTGCTTTTCTGAAAAGCATGCAAGAAGTTCCTTATGCAGTAAGTAGATAGTAAAGAATGAGAAGATAGCAGTGACTTTCAGTACTTTAAAAAAAAAATAACCAAACAAATAAACCCTAAAAGTACTTGAATAACTAAACAACTTGAACAACTAATATAGCTGTTCTGTTTTAAACTATCTAAATGGCAGGTGTGTTACAGTATATGACTTTTTCCACCATCAGGATTATCTTGAAAGTCTCTTTCTTGCTGTTCCTTCCAACCCCAGGTTCCACCCCGAGCTGAAGAAATCACCATTCCAGCCGATGTCACTCCTGAAAGAGTGCCAACCCACATAGTGGATTATTCAGGTAGGGATTGCTCAATGTTGTCACTGATTTGGTGTGGAATTGTTTGTCTGACTCAACAGCCCCTGTAACAGTCAGACAGGGAGCAGAGCTGTAGGTGGGAGAAGCCTAGAATAAAGTAGAAACTTTCTGAATTTCTAAATTAGGACACCTCATAATTTTGAGTCAGTTTATTCTTTTGTATTTTGTTCATGTATTTTAATCTTATTACTGAATAGATGAATAGGTTTACTATGAAAGTTCATGTGCTATCATAAATCTTTGCAACTGTTGCACAGCTAGAAAAGCCCTGCTGCCATTTACAGTTAGGCCATGTTAGCAGGTACCTTCCTGTCTTCTCTCTCCCATCACTGCTGAGGAAATGTTTTTGATGTATTTAACCACCTGGAAAAAGAAATAATGCTTTGTTGTTGTTGTTGATGGACTTGACCCTAAATTTATGTGGAGTGAGTTTTTCTTTCTGTTGAATGAATTTTTCATATTCAGTTAACAGAAGCTTGATATCACTAAAAAAATCATCACCATTGTGATAAAATTAACATATGTCATATTCTGATATGAAAGTTTACGTTAGAGAAGGAAGGGGCTGTTGATAAATGTAGAAGGATGCAAACTATGACTTGTTCCAAAGAGAACCTGTCTACAAATATAATTATTCCTCTTCAAAATGGCTGTAAAAAATTGATGTGCAACAGACTGTTTCTGTCTTACAAATTAATGGACCAATTTCATTATTGTTTTGGAAGGAGCACTCATTAGAGTATTTTATAAAAAGAAGTTTAAATAACAAGGCTTTGACAAAACTGTCTCATGAGCATTCTGAAATACCCTAGTTCAGTTTCAGATGTTTTTTTATTTTGTTTGCAAAAATTTTAGTATTAATGAATAACTTACTCTTTTGAATGCAGAAGCAGAGCAAAGTGATGAGCAGCTTTACCATGAAATATCACAGGTAAGTGTATTTTAGTGTTTGCTAGAAAATAGTTCTGGAAAAAATCTTTCCTTTGAAGTTCTCTGCATTAGATGGGTTTCAGTTTGAATTGAAGGAAAAAAACCCTTTCTTGCTTGGAATTTTCTGTTTTGTTTGTGACCTGTGCTATAGGAAAGATTATCTAAGAAATCTTAAATAAAGAAAGTAGGTACTGACACTGTGTTGAATTGAGCTTAAGCTTTGTCCTTCCAAGTGAAAGGACAGAACCTAAATATTCTTTAATCAGCAAGCCAGTTTTGTATAAATAATTCTACCCTGAAACGATCCATTTTGCTTCTTTCTGTCACATGGTACTATGGCATTTATGAATAGCACAGGCTTTTTGGTGACTTTGTCATCCTTTCTGATTCCTATTTTCAGTTCTTTCTGAGCACCTTTGCACATTTTCTGCACAGTCTGTCATGGTGTTGTGTTCCATTTCTGGCATTCAGTTTGGTGCTTCAGTGGAGGCTGCACATCATGACTCTTCAGTCTGGATTTCCTGGTGGCACAGGTCTCTGCAGACACAAGCTGTGACTGTCACACTGCAAGACAGGCTTTTTTGCACTTCTCAACATATAAGTTCTTTGTTTTAATCTCTTGTTCAGGCTCCAAGTAGCTTAAACAAGTCTGGAACAGAGTTCTAGTTATGTAGTTCTGTGCTTTACTCTGATGTTGTTATGTATGGTTCTTTACTCATCTCTGTTGCTCAGGGGTTTCTGAACAGTGGAATTCCATGCCTTTCCTTTCTGTTCATTGCAGGCAAATGTGATTTGTATAGTCTATGCTGTTAACAACAAGAATTCTATTGATAAGGTACAGTAACACATTTTATCCCATTATTGAGACATAACTTGTACACTAATAATTGATATCAAGATGAAATCTGGATTAGACATTTTAAATGCCAGGGATGGAGTTTGAGATCAGTTGTTAAGAGAATGAACAGATGTGGTTTTCCTTCTGCTCCATTTCATCATAAATGAGTTTCTAGTCATTTCACTCATCTGAGAAAGTTGCTCTTTAATCAACTCCAAATTTTGTTTCCTTCTTTGTGGGTCTGTATGTGCCTTTTTCAGAAAGAAGCAGTAGCAGTTGTAGTGAAACTTGTGCACAGTTCAGTCATATTTAATTTGAATATGTATTTTTCATGTCTGTTTTTACTTTAGGTAACAAGTCGATGGATTCCTCTCATCAATGAAAGGACAGACAAAGACAGCAGGTGCTTAAGTAAAGATGGGAAGTGTGAATTAGGCTGCACATCGATGGGTGTCAGTGAACAGTGTTGAGGATATTAATTGTTTAAGAAAATCAAATTCTAAATTTAAAGTTTATTTAAGAAGTCCAAGTAACAAGAGATATGAAGTATGTAGGTCCGTTACATGTGCCAGCAATGTTATTAATTTTGAATTTCATGGGCAGCTTTTACCAGGTGTGTTTATATTGGCTATGGTATAACTAGCTTTGGCTCTGTGGTCTGTATAGCTTTTCTACTGAGGCTGGTTTGGGTAATAACAATGTGATTAGTTGCTATTATATTTAAATGTGTGGGTTTTGTAGAATCAACAAGAGGTACATTTATGTCTAAGTATATATCAAAACACTTTATTTAAACTGCTGTAGTTTAGTTTTGCCCATTGCTTCCAGTGGTATTTAATTACATGATGATCATAATACAGTGGTTTCTGGTGGGAGATAAAATGCTAAATTAAGATAGCTATTTTTATCCATCTTTCTTTACAGCTCTTAAATTTTTTTTTGTTTTTTAGGCTGCCTCTTATACTAGTTGGAAACAAGTCTGATCTAGTGGAGTATAGCAGTATGGAAACTATCCTTCCCATTATGAATCAATATACAGAGATAGAAACGTGTGTAGAGGTATGCAAGACTTTCTGAAGTTAAAGCAAGTAACAAAAAATACATTCTTGACAAACATGTATGGCAACTTTATAGTAGAAAAAGGGTGGGGTTTTTTTCCAAACTAAATATTTCAAACATGAGTAATTATAATAGCGAGTTTATATGTTATCTTTCTTTTGGGAAGATTACACTATTGTATAATCAAATGTTAAAGTCAAATTCTAATATTTAGCCTCCCCACATCCTTGGCTTAGAAGGGTTTACATTTAAACCAGACAGTTGTCTGCAAAGTATTCAAAATTGATTTAATATGTGTGGATATGTCTCTTTTCTTTTTTCTTTTTTTTTTCCAAAGTAGAGACAGCTTTTTGATTTCTGTTCTTGGTATGACAGCAAATTGTAGTGAAACCTCATTTGTTAATTAATTGAACAGGTACAGGGGCTGGATGTATTTTTTCCAAGCCAGCCCTGTACCCACATGAGGGGACTAAGTCTTTAAAAATGTGATGCTTAAATTTCAAAAGAAATTGCCATATAGTCAAGAATCTAGCTCATCAATGTGAGGATTTCTCTTTCAGTGTTCAGCCAAAAACTTGAAGAATATATCTGAGCTATTTTATTATGCACAGAAAGCTGTTCTACATCCTACAGGTCCTCTTTATTGCCCAGAGGAGAAAGAGGTATTTATCCATAGATTCTCAGAGCAAATATTTTGGGGGGAGTAAATCACTTTTCTGTTCTTTCCTTTTCAGTGTATTTTGCATCTCTTAGTGTGTTGTGTTACCAGCACCCCACCCCCAAATGTCAGGTGTTGCATCCCAGAACCATGGGGGTTGTTTGGTGATGTATTAAGCTGACCTGTCTTTCCTCTTCGTTCAAAGCAGTGAAGACAGTTTTTTGTTGCCCATGTGAAATGCTGAGTAAAATGAGAAGCTTTGCTAGTGGCTTTGAGCCAAATGTAATGTGAACCAAATTATGTCTTCAATTCAGTTCTCCTTCAGATGTGCGTTTCACAGTAACTCCATTTGTTTCAGGAAAGCACTCTAGACTTGGCCTGATCTAAGAGAATTTTTTTTTTGAGAATCTTGTGAAACTTTGGCAAAAGGGATAAGAAGCAAGTAATGTGGCTGGTTTTTAGGTATCAGGTGGTTAGCTGAGTGTATTATGAAGGAGTATGTATTTTAAAAAAAACAATTTCCTGGGCAAATACAAATAGAATCTCTGAATGTATCCATTTAGTATTGGGCAGTAGGAAGGTTGGTTCAGCAGTACTTTGTTAAGTAGAGAATCAGAGAATAACCCTGTTTTGATTTCTTCCATCAGAATCATCTATATGAGTTAGTAATGTTGTGATAAAATTGTTGTGCTGAAATCTTTTTGGTTTTCCAAAACCAATCTCTATGCAATCTGTGTGACCTCTGTGAAGAGAAGAGTCCATCATCACGGTAGTTGTTGGGAGAGAATTACCAGTGTCTGTTTTCCTTCACTTGGAAGGTATCCTAGCAGTTCTTTTGTCCTAGAGATAGTCCATATGCTCA
Source organism: Rhipidura dahli (assembly GCA_013399225.1). Classification (NCBI taxonomy): domain Eukaryota; kingdom Metazoa; phylum Chordata; class Aves; order Passeriformes; family Rhipiduridae; genus Rhipidura; species Rhipidura dahli. The sequence continues at coordinate 487,968 of VXAC01003981.1, forward strand.
ATGCTTTGCCTGGTAGATGAATGAGCCCTGTGAAGGTTTTCAGTATTTGATGTTTGAAGCAAGTTGGCTGTAGTTCTAGACCTATTTAGTTTTGCAAAGCACTGGGATTTTAAGGTGGTTTTTTTTTCCCCACCAAAAAATGTTTTTGGGGGAAAAAAATTTATTTAGTTGTTTCTCAACGTTTTCTATATCAATAAGACTGAATTTAGAGAACTGAGTTTTATTTTTTTTAATAACTTAGTGCCACCTTCAGCTTGTGAAGAGCTTGAGATTCCTCTAATAATTGAATAGAAAAACATTTAATGTGGAGTAATTGCTTTAATTTATGGATATAAATTGGCTAAACCAATCTTTTATTTCCTCTTGCTTTTCACTTTTGTCTATGTGTGAATAAATGTCTCTGTTCTGAAACTGTAAATGAAGTCTAGTGTGTGTTTCCATGTGATTGAGCTGCCCAGTGTCATTCAGTGTAATCTTCTTATATTTAAACCTGAAAAAATACTGAACTTCCTTTTATTCCTTAGATGAAACCTGCCTGTATTAAAGCACTGACTCGCATTTTTAGAATTTCTGATCAAGATAATGATGGTACTCTCAATGATGCAGAGCTCAACTTCTTTCAGGTACCTCTCTTGCTTACCCTTCCACCATGCCAAGTTCACCAAGGTGAACTATATAATTCTAGAAAAACAAGTGACTGGTTTTGAATAAATATAGTAAGGTGAACTATAAGGGAATCAGGCCTAAATACTAAGCCTCAAGTGCAGCACAGAAGAATGGATTTGTAAAAACAGAAATGAAATTATTTCTAATCATTGTTCAAGTTTGAGTTCAAGAGCAAAATTTTAAAATCTATTAATGTACTTGAAAATAAAATACAATTTGTACACCTTTATTTCCACTAAGAAATTGCATTATCCTTAACTAGCCTACCAAAATGTTTAAGGCTGTATTTCATACAGGACATGCTATTTGTCCAGCTCAGTAGCCAGTGGTCCTAACATGCTATTTTTGGGTTTTGTGTTAGAGAATTTGTTTTAATACTCCATTGGCACCTCAAGCTTTGGAAGATGTAAAGAATGTAGTGAGGAAAAACCTAAGTGATGGAGTTGCAGATAATGGATTGACATTAAAAGGTGAGTGTTATTTAACTCTTAAAAGATGTGTCTTTATACAATTGATAATCACTCTTACATGAAAAAGGTGGTCTTTTGGAGTATCATCTCTGTCTTTATTCTTTCAGACTGCAAGAGCTGAGCTTACTAAACAGTGGTATCTCAATGTTCTTAAGCCTTGGGAAGTGCTAAACAAAAATCCTACCCAGTTATTTTGATACAAGAACACTAAAAGCAGTCTTCCATGAGACCCCTCTCCAGGCTACTCCAAGCTAAAGCTTTCTGTTTTAAACTGTTGAAAATACTGGGTTTCTTTTCATACAGCTAAATTCTTCTAAAATGCTGGTACTGAAAGAAGCAAACAACAACAGAAAACTAAGTGGATTGTTTGAAGGAAATGGTTCCTTGAAGAACACTTTTACAATGTTGTGATTTCTGAACGTTCAGTCTGTGTAGATAATGCTGTACTATCACCCAGGAGGTTTACAATTTTAATGTGTATTTTGAGCTTTTTTTGTTTTCAAATCTGATACCGATTCTATTGAAAACACTTGTAGCAGGTAAAGCATTTCAGGGCCTTAAGATTTCACCATTTTTGATTTTTAGGTTTTCTTTTTCTACACACACTTTTCATTCAGCGAGGAAGGCACGAGACAACTTGGACTGTTTTGCGTCGCTTTGGCTATGACGATGACTTAGAGCTTACACCAGAGTACTTGTTCCCTCCGTATGTATCACTGATTTCAGCTTGCTAAGCTTGAGTTTAGTCTCTGCTGCTCCTGCTTTGGCAGGAGGAAAGGGTTACTGTAGTGTGTTTATTTAACACATTGTTACATCAAATATCTCCCTTTATGACCACCCAGCCAAAACCTTCATGTGACTGAGCAACACAAAGGAAGAACTCTCTTCCATGATTCATGCCAAATCATGTTCTGTTTTCTTTCTTCAGAAGAAAGGTGGCAGAAGAGATTCATAATACAAAACTGGAACATAAATCTGAGCAGTTGCTTGTTGTATGTGGCATCAAATTCTAAAACTTGTCAGTATTTTTGTAGCATTTGACACCTATTGAAAATCCCCAAATTAAGAAGTTAAGAGATTGACCAATTCTGTGGCTTCTCTTAAAAATTCAACTGCATCATTTTTTGTTAAAAAACCCCAAACCCCAAAGTACAAAAACAAAGCAAACCAACAAAAATGTAATTATTATAGAGCTTTATATCATATACCATAAAGGCACTCACTCATCATTTTAGAATTCCTAATACTAAGTATTTGCTTAGATCTATGTGAAGATAAATCATTAAAATTAAGTGCCAAGGTCAGATACTAAATGTTATAATTCATAAAGTATGTCTTTTGAGTTTTAGTATACAATATTTCATAAACAATTAATGCTTCTTGTATTTGTTTTTGTTTTTAATAAACAGCTTAAAAATTCCCCCTGACTGCACAACAGAACTAAATCATCATGCATATTTGTTTCTTCAAAGTATTTTTGATAAACATGATTTGGTAAGCATTTAATCCAAGTGTCTGTGTGTCCTTTTACTCAAGAGCCTTAGCTTGCCAGGAGTTTTGCTAACAAAAACATGTTTTTATCATTGTCATTTTATTCAGAAACTGTCTTTAGCTTAACCTATGGAGTCAGAACTAACCTGCTGCTTATGATTGTCTACAAGTAGAGTTGGCAGGTACAGTTGTAGTACCAAATTGTTTTTAACTAGCTCATACATTTAATCTTATTAAAAAACAAGGAAAGAAAGATTATTAAAAAGAAAGCAGCTCAGTTTCTTGAATCTTGCAAGTGTACAGCAAGAAAATACCAGTTTAGAATAGGCATGAATTAAATTATGTCTGATACTGTATTTTGTTTCAGGATAGAGATTGTGCTTTATCTCCTGATGAATTGAAAGACTTGTTCAAAGTCTTCCCTTACATGCCATGGGGTCCTGATGTGAACAACACAGTTTGTACAAATGAAAGAGGATGGATCGCATACCAAGGGTTCCTCTCGCAGTGGACGTAAGTGTGACACAGGACATTTTAGTAGTTGAGAACTGTGGGTATGATGATGTGTTCATCAATTCCTCTTCAAAAGCTACTGGAAAGAGTAGAAGTTTAACAGCTGAAAATTGACCCAAGCAGCCAAGTTTTGGTAGCCATCCAGTGGCCTGATCTTCAGACTGTTCTAAGCTGTTCAGGATTTGGCCAGTATTTAGTGCTAATAATGAAATGTGGAGATCTCTGTGATCCCTGTTGAAATGTTACTGCTGTTGTTCTACTCCTTAGAGACAGTCTGAAAAATGGTGCTCAGTAATGAGGGGTTTTTTTCCAATTTAAAATATGGAAAATGAGAAAAACATTATTTGGGCAGATAAGAAAACACAGTGTGGGTTGATAGGCCTCGGCAAGTACTGCCTTTCTGGTGACCAGTAAGACTGGTAAAGTTACCATCATTTATTCACCATTTATATATTACCACCAAAAATCTCAGAGATTTTTGTCCTTCAGTACTGCACAGTGTCAGGAATGTTTCTATCATGACAACCTTGAAATAGGAGATAAGAATTGTTTGAGTACTATAAAGAATTGGTACCTCAGATAGTGACAATTGAACGTTCCTTTTGTCCCCTCTGCCAGACTGACCACATACCTGGATGTGCAGCGTTGCCTGGAGTACCTGGGTTATTTAGGGTACTCCATACTTGCAGAACAAGAATCTCAAGCATCAGCAATTACAGGTAATAAAAATTTGACACAACAGAGAAATTTAAATTTAGAAGTATACTAAAGAGTCAATTGTCTAATGGTTCATCTATTTTCATTTACTCCTTCACTTTCTGCTCAAGTGAAACCTTTGGTTTAATATTTTTGAGAGATTGTTTTGTGTGCATTTTTGTGTTTTCACATGCATGCATGCATTTACATCTTGTGAAGAATATTTTTGTTTTTCCAAAAGTGACAAGAGATAAAAAGATAGACCTCCAGAAAAAACAGACTCAGCGAAATGTCTTCCGATGCAATGTTGTTGGAATGAAAGGCTGCGGGAAAAGTGGAGTTCTTCAAGCTCTTCTTGGAAGAAATCTAATAGTAAGAAACATGTTGCTTATATTCACCTATATATGCTCTTGAGTTAAGATTAGACAGCAAAAGTGATTGATCTTAGAGCTTTAATGGTGGTTGCTGAGTTTGGGGAGGTCTTTGATGAAATACAGAATTACTAAGGAGGAGTTTGGGGTTTTTTGTTTTTGTTCTATTTTGGCAGTAGCTATTGCATGCCATAATGACTTGTACACCATAGCTTATAGCTATGCATTTCCTTGCAAAAAAATCCCAAAGATTACTATAATTTTCATTCATTAATAAATGGAGTAAACCAGCTGTTCAAATCTAACTTAAAGAGGAAAGTTGCTGTGATCTAACATGAAATTCTGCCTTTTCAGAGACAGAGGCAAATACGTGCAGAACACAAATCATACTATGCCATTAACACAGTCTATGTATATGGACAGGAAAAATACTTGCTGGTAAGGCTGCCTCATTGTTGTTTGCCTAAGACTGGTTAATGTCAAAATTCTGTGAATTATTCAGAGCCTTCTGCAACAAACTAGTTTTAATTCTCTCTTCTTCTTAATGTGAATTCCCCCCAGTTATTTTCTGTCCCAGATAACTTGTTTTTTTACGTTGATAATTTAGCTGAACCTGTTCAGGACCTGTTATTTTTGAAACCTTGTCCTGAGTTGTACAAAACCTGGTCTTTTTATGATCACACTGCAGGGTAGTGAGTTATAACATGTGATAACTGATTACCTATTCAGTAAGAAGCATTTGTCACATGCGGTGATTGGAATGGCTAAAATTAGTATTCAGTGGGAGAAATCGATTCTTTAAGGCTTGGTCCATTCTAGTTTTCCTTTATGATAATAGGATCTCATTCTTTGTTTTCTGAGATCTAGTCCTCTGCTCTGGTTTTTCTCTGTAGGATGAATGCCCATTTCTGTGGGTGTCTAAGCCGTTGTTTTAAAGTAAATATCACTTTTTATGCTGAGGTGGTGATTGCCTGCAGATGTGATGTTAACAGCTCACATATGCTGGCTGCATGGTAAATTCCTACTGTTCTTTTTCAGTAATTCTGCCTATTGTCAGTCCATTAGTTTGAAGGATACATAAAAATAAGCCATAAAAATTATGAGACAAGTTTTAAATTCCTTTAACTGCATAATGACAAGCTTTTCTTCCTCTGCAACCATCTTTTTTTCCAGCTACACGATGTCAGTGACTCAGACTTTTTAACTGATGCTGAGACCATATGCGATGCTGTCTGCCTGGTATATGATGTCAGTAATCCTAAATCCTTTGAGTACTGTGCCAGGATTTTTAAGGTTTGTAGAGTTTATATTTACAAACCTTTACATTTATATTTCTTCTCACTGACTAAATATTCATTGTCAGTTACCTGACCTATACACTGGTTCTAGTGCTTCAAAGGTATTTAATTTCTAAGTGCTGGTTATATATCATGATGCATTAGCAGTGATGCAGTTCTGTTACTCATACAAAGCAAACCTCTACTTTTCCATATAAACTACTCTGCTTCTAGAAATGCCTGACTTCAGTGCTACAAATATATCTTAATGCTGCTGCAACCAGTTCAATACAGCCTGTTCCAGGTTTAATGTGTCATATACTGTTTCTTTCACTTTTTTTTTCTTTAAATTTGCAGCAGCACTTCATGGACAGCAGAATACCATGTTTAGTGGTAGCTGCCAAGTCTGACTTGCATGAAGTTAGACAGGAATATAGTATTTCTCCTGCTGAATTCTGCAAAAAACACAAAATGCCTCCACCCCAAGCCTTTACTTGTAATACTGCTGATGTGCCGAGTAAGGATATCTTTGTTAAGCTGACAACTATGGCAATGTATCCGTAAGTACTGGAGCTGTTCTGTTTTCCATGTGCATGATCACACAGCACCACTCACTGCATGCCATCGTTAGCCACAGGATGGAACTGCCTCACCGAGCTTTAGCAACAGAGAGACCCAGGTAGAATCTTCAAACTATTTCAAACTGAGGAACTTGGCATATATCCAACACAGAAATCACTCTCAGCTATTGTTGCTAAGGTGTTTTTTAAAGTATACCCTAGTTCATCCAGCTCAAGATGCAAATTCCAATGAATAGGGTTCTGTTTGGTCCTTATTGGGGATACAAAAAGTGTATCAGTTTTTGTATTTTGGTGTTTTTGAGATACTCATCAGTGAGTTGTACTGAAATGGTTGTTGATAGCTCAACTTGACAGCTGATTACAAATAATGGCACCTTAGTGCACAACAGTTCCCCGAATGCACTGCCTAAAGTACTTTTTGTTTTCAGGGTGTTTATTACTATGTGCTTTAGTTCATTCATCTAATAAATATTATAATTTTAATAGAATTTTTGTATAAACACCTTTGGACTTCAGGTACAATACAGTTAAGCTCAGATTCTTCTTCACTACACATCTCACTGTTGCTAAACTCACTTTGCATCTCTTTTTTTGGTGGGTGTAGCTTTTATTATGGTGATGAACTACATAAATATTACAGCAGATGGAGTCTAGTATGACAGCTGACATTTGCTTTAAAATAAATAGAACTAATGTCACTTTCACCCAAAATAATAGGGTATTTTTAATTATTTGAAACTGAATTTACTGAATTAGCTTTAATTTTGGTTTTGTTTTGTTTTGTTTTTTTCTTTTGTGTTCATTTTGTAGCCCTGGAATACTGTGAAACCACTAAACTGTAGCACTGACCAAATGTCTGTCATATCAATATTCCTGCTTCTCCCTTAGTTTTCAAGCATGTGTGTTTGGTAGGGTGGGAAAAAGAGAGGCAACGCACACCCTGTAAAGAGTGCATTCGAAGTGGTAGAAAATGTGGCTTCCTTTCCTTTGAAAAAGGGGTATCTATTGCTGTGCAGACATACTCAGAAGCCTTTAAATGCTTCCCTTTTATGGGAACTTGTGTAAATTCAACAAACATTTTCATTCATGTTTGTGCTTTGCTGTTAAGATCTGTATATGGTGGTAATGCCAAAAGACAAAGAACCTCTAACCTTTAAATTCTGCACAGCTGTAGTTGTACCCTTTCTTCCCCAGTGTATTTTTTTTCTCCTCTCCTTACTCATTCCAATGTACCTTTTATTCCTAAATCTCTCTCTTGGTTGTGGCACAGTCCTAATGTGCACCTGATTTGATGAGCAAGATTTCAACTCCTGTCCTTCTGTGTGTTTTCGCAGCCATGCCCGGTTACGCTGTATGTGCGCCTGCAACAGGTGTACATTTTGCATCTGTCAGAACTTCCTCAACTCAGACTTGCTGCAATCTGTAAAGAACAAACTCTTCACTGCAGTTCTTAACAGGTCCTTAACTTTATTTACTAGGTACCAGGTGTGCTTTTAAAATAAAGGGTGTCTTTGAAAAAGCAATTGGTAACCTTATATACTGCAGATTTTTCACTCCGTATCCACTAAATAGGCCAATATGTTAATAATTGTCATAGAATTATCAAACTTGGTTTAACTTGAAGGTTCTCTTGAGCTTAGTTCAGTCATTTTTCTGAAACATTACCAATTTGGTTGTTGAATCAGGCTCTTTGTGATTTCAGAAATACTGTGCAGGAATGAGGACTATGTTTTTAGTGAACTGCTTATAGACATTAAGAAGTGTCTATAAATCTGTGTAATGTTTCTCACTTGAGACATTACAGGTTTGTTTAGTACTGATTAGCGGTAGTGCCTTTGAGATACCAGTTTCAGAGATACTTTCATAAAGGCACAGCTTGACTTACAGCAGCATCATGTACCATACTACATGTTTATAATTGCTAGTTTGATATTTGGGAGTTCATAGAATTTCTGTGTGTGTGTGTTATGCTTGGTTTACACAAAGAGTGAGCATTTTGTGTTAAAAAAAAAAAATCCAGATCTTTTAACATCCAGTTGCTCACTGAATGAAATGCAACATGTAAGAAGTGGTAAATGCTTAAACATTTGCATTTCCAGACACTTTTGGAAGAACAATTGGTAAAGAGAGATAACTGGTTTTCATCATTGAAAACAGTGCTCTAGCTTGTCCTGTGTGTGTACTGCAGGCAGGTTTTGACACACAGGATTTATTAACACTTCAGCTCTTGTCATCACACCCCAGCAAATGGGAGTTCAAACCAAACAACTGTTGCAGTGCAGTGGTTCCATTATCCACAGCCTTCTTGGAGGTTTAGATGGTAAATATGTTTATTTGAAGGTCATGGTTGGAATATCCTGACATGCTGCTGGTCCATGTATGTTACTGCTTGATACAGGTTTCAGATTTAGCTGCTCCATGGAAGAGTGTCTGTCTTCTTTAAATGCAAGTTACACACATGTAGGAGGTCTGCTGACACACCCACTTGTAGGACTGAGCATTTTCCTTGGGAAATACCACTTTAATCACAGAGTGAGAATTCAAGGAAGGGTGAAAAACTTATTAACTTAGGAATAGACTGAATGAGTGAGGCTCTCATGCTGCATCTCTTCCACAGCATTCATCCCATAGACAGAAATCCTTTGAAACAGCAATCTCTTTGCATATTGTCACTCTAAAACTTCATTGAGCTGTCACTACTAGAAAATCCCAGCTCTTCATTATTGAGGGTGAAATCATCTCTAACACATCTTCATTTTTTGGAATGGTTTTGGGTTGCTCCATTTGCTGTCCTGGCTTGTTTTTCTCTTGTATTGGTTTTTTTTGAGTCCTGCATTAGACATTGAAGTTCATTCCTCTGAAATACTTGTCAGGATCTCAGGGTACTGAAGTCTTCTAATGAGGTTTGGGATGCTGTCATTCCGCATCTTATCACTAGGGAGTGTGGAGCAAACATAGGAATCTGCTACTGCCTAAAAAGTCTGTAATTCAGAGTAAGAAGAATTCTTCATAGACACTTCCCTCCAGAAAGAATTATTTGCTAGAATCCCTTTGTCTTGCAGTCACTAGGGTTTGTTGCAGGCTTCCACCATGCTCACTTCATCTCACCAACTCCCTAACCAAACACCTTGCTGCAGGTTATTTACCGTTCAGCACATGAGCTGCTGCATAACAGCACAAATGGTAGAACTGGGATACCTATAACCAAGAGGGAATAGCTCCCAATTGTAGGTGTAGGAGGGTAGAGATTAATTTCTTGTATAAAAGAAATGTTTTTCTTTGTATAAAAATCATACACACATCTAATGATGTGTGATTAGATTAGAGAAAGCATTTGGCTCAAGGAGGACTTTCTGATTCAGTTAGTTTTTTAGCTCTTCTTATTTTGCCTTCACAAGTGCTTACCATTAGGTCAGATAGTTGGGCTAAAGTTAGATAACTGATGAAGGAAGGAGGTTTCTTGAGAGTACTTTATTCTCCTGATCCCCTCCTATTTCTTTAGGCTGTGGAAGCATTTCAGGTAAACTGAAATTTTTCACACTGGACCCTTCTGGTACTATTTGTTGCTTTGTAAGCCCTAAACACTGTTACCAAGGCACGACATAAAATGACATTTGAATATTCCCACCTCAGTAATTAAAGAAAGAACACTGCCTCTGTGCAACTGAGAAACCTGTTCATGCCCACCCCCCCTCAGTTTCTCTTCTGTGGACAAACTTCAGAGGCTGCCCTGAGGGTTGCAGGCTGTCAGAAAGGCAAGTTCAGCTTGGAGATTGCTGTGTTGGTTTGAACTACCCAGGGTCACACTTCAGTGGTTCTTTGAGGAAGGAGGCACAGCATTCAAAGCACTGGACATGCATGTATGAGACTTGCTAATATCCTGTAGTATTATTAGGTTTAATTTGTTCTTTCCTTCAGGTATTCACTTGTGTTTGTCTGGCTGGCACCTAATCTCTTTTTGCTACATTGTTTTACCAAAAGCAGGATTTCTGCTTTTGTCATTCTAACCCTTTCTTTAATGATGAGCTTGGATTTTTGGCTTTTTTTTTTCCCTTGGTTTCAAATCATCCATGTTGCCTTTTGCTTGTACAGTAGTGGCATTTTTCTGTCAGCTAAGTTCATTTCAAAGTAAGACAATCCTAATGCATGAGAATTCTGTTGTTCAGCAAGGAGACTTCTCAGAGGGTGTTTTTCTTCTAAAGTTTTTAAAACATGGAATTGAAGTGAAATTCTACTTCCATATGAAACCTGGTTGTTTCAGGAATTGTTAGTAAGGTTTTGCTTTCTGTGAAAACCTTCCTTCTGTGAAATTAAAAGTTAAGAGAATACATTATTATTAGATTTTCCTGTAATAATGGGAAAGTTCTAAGAGTATAATCCATGATGTGCAGTGTACACAGTTTACTTTTCAAAACTTGTGTATTGCCATTAAACCTAATTGCAGAAATCTATCTTTACACTTAAGTGTCCCTCAAATTAGGACATTGCTAAATGACATCCCCAATGTCATTACATTAGGGCATTAGAAACTGTTAATTTATTTGCCTCCTCTAAGCTGTTCAGTACCCCAGACTGCGAAGAAATTTGCAAAGCTGTGTCCCCTGATTTCTTTCTAAATAGAGTGTATTCATCTGGCATTTTACATTGGCATTTTTAGGCTTTACGGATACTGAGACACATTTGGAGCTTTGCACATTTTAGATGACTAATGCATGGGGGAAAATTCTAACTGCTGGACTTAGTTTGCATCCTAGGAAAATATGTGCCTGAAGGGAAGCTGCAGCAGCTCATGCAGGTTACGTGATGCTTTTGGAATTCACTTGCTTATAATTAACAGTTAGAACCTTTGTCAGAGCAGGCTGCTGCTGTGTGAACTTGCTTAGAGTTCTGGTGTGAGGAGCCATGTGAGCAGCCTGTTGGCCTCACCACTGTGCTTTTTAAATGCTTCAGAAGTTACTGCAGGAATGTTTTTGAACTTCTGTATTTAAGGATAAACCTTCCCAGACCTGGGAATTATTCTGCTGCTGACCTAGGGAGAGGTGTCGGCATCAGCCCATAACTCAGCAGTTTTCTGTGTGTACCCATGGCAGGCATGCTCAGTTAACCTCTTAGTAAGTGCATGTGACAAACTTCTTGTGAGTTGTTAAAGTCTCTTGAAAAAAAGACTCTTCAGATTTCAAAGATCTTATTCAAAAAGTGACAAGATACTTGACTCAGTATTAAGGGTAGGTCAAATAAAAATATGCCCTTTTTTTCCCAAAATGTGCATTAAAATCTGAATTTTGTGCCAAAGGCAAAATTTCTAGACTTTCATATATGTGTGGAACTAATTGTATGATTAAATGCACACAGCATCCTGTCTGGAAAGTTTGAAACATCATTTTTATTACTAATAAGCAAGAGTTTCAAATACGGCTTCATTTCAAATGAAGTCCTGACAAGTACTCTGTGTGTGTATAAGTGCACATCTATATAGATGTTTTACCCTTGGAGAAAATATTTTTTCTAGTTCAGGGTTACTCTCTTACAAGGCAGTCTATAACAGGGCAGTAATAATTTCCACCATTGGTGAAAATTAGTTTCATAAGTACAACTAGACTGAAATAAAATTTGAACGTTATTTTTTGAAAAGGTAGGAATTTTCAGTGTGTATTGAAAAAACTTTTTGTGCATTGTAGCCACCTTCATGTCAAAGAACCTGTGCTAGAAACAAATACTGATCTTTTTTATTATCTCAGAATTTTTTTGGTTCTGTAATGGCAGCTTAACAATATTAAAGTTGTAAAAATGGATTTTATGACAGCATAAGGAACATTGAAAGAAGAAAAATTGGGTGTTTTACAAAGTTGTAAAGCAGTTAGACATCCATAATGTTCTGAATTTCAGTAAGCATTTTTGAACTTCAAATTTTCAGGCTGAGACATTCAGAGTAGATTTCCTTGAGGTTGTAAGACAAGTCCCTGTCCCAAATTAGTTCCTTATTTAAATGAAAGAGTCTGCTATTGTTAGGCTTAGAAAAGGGATCAAAGCCAATTTAGTCTCCCTTTAGACATTAAAAGAGGATTTTATCATGGCTGAGAACATATTAATTGTTTTTAGAAGGATGAAGCGTGCTCAGCAAGTTTCTTGCATACTATTAAATATGGACATGTGCAAAACAAGGCAAATTATAGATAGGAATCAGAAAATCTAGGTGTGAGAGATAGTGCTTTATGAGGCAATGCAAAAACATTAATTTGCAATTTAAACATTGATTTGCATATTTAAAGGGATGGGGTTTAAAACTGTACAAATAGTTGGGCATTTGAATTAACCAAATTAAACTGGAGACTTTGTTAGTTATACAAATACTCATCCAACACAGCTTGTCATGTAATCTATTAAAATCATGTTGCCTTCAAGTGATTTATTTTACATACATAGATTAGTTTTATAATTTACAGATCTGAAGACAAGGATTTTATAGCCTTTTACTAAGCAGTAACCCCAAACTACCACTGTAGTGATAAAATACAGTCTTTGAGTTCTCAACAGTAGTGGGATCTCATCAGTTCTAGGGCTGATGTGTTGGAGTCATTCTGAAGTGTTTAGCACCAGTGCTCCAGCTCGTGCATATGGTGCAGGAATATTGCAGTGTCCTGTGGACACATGCAGGTTGAGGCTGTGGAGGTAGAGGGAAAAGAAATCCAGTTTCTTAAGCAGGTTTCTTTGTCCTTAAATCAATGGCATTTAGCTACATGAAATCACACATTTTACTTAGCTTATTAAAAGCACAAATTCGATTTGTTTCTGGTTTCCCCAAGCACTAAGTTTTTAACAACTGCACAAGAATCAGGGGTTAGGTGGCTAAAAATCAGGAATTCTCTGGGCTTTGTGATTTGAGAGGGTTGCTGTTGTTGAGCCATGCAATGAACTGCACTTGTGCATGTGTGTGAAAAGGTTAAGAGCCTACCTAGCTGAGGTGGGGGCCATGCTGTTAGCAGACGAGGAGAGCAGGATTATGCAGCAGGTGCACGCCGTCCACTCTGTAGAAGATTCCATCTTCATGGGGTCATCTCTTGGTCCACGTTTGCTTGAAGACAGGTAACAACAGCCAAACCCAGGTGACCTTGCCATTGCCTTTTCCCTGTCTTCCCCTCAGCAAGCCACTTGACATCTAGTTTGCAGAGAATTTGTCAAAACTAGCTGTAGAACAACTAATGCTTGCAGGAATTCTTGGATTTGGTGTGTTCCATAACCCAGCAAGACATTGTTAAATGAGACCAGGATTTTTTAGACTAAAGAGCAGCTGTGTGTACACCAAAGAGCCTGTTTTTCAGCATGTGGTATGACAGAACACTGGTTAACTATCTGGCTGATACAGCACCTGCAAGTGTCTACTAAAACATATCCAAAACTGGTTTTGTGTGTTGATAGCAAGTAGCAATTCCTGCTCTATTAAACAGCTTGAGCTACAGCTCTGCAGTTCTCACTCTATGAACTCCTGTGTGTGCTTAGGATCTCTGTGCTCCTTTACTTAACCCTCCTACAGCTTCACTAAGTAACCCATGGTGATTAACACAGGCTAAACTATGTAGGCTAGTGAAGTTCTGTTCTGTCTTTAAAGCAAACAAACAAAAAAATCAACTTTACTATTGTTTAGGAACTTCCTGTGCTTTGAATTATGGCATTTATGGTAACTTGTTTTAAATGGTAGCTCCTGCTTCCTGGTAAGCTGTCATACTTGAGACTGCTGTCGAGGGTGGCCAGCCATGTTAAACTGAGCATGTTCACAGACTTCTTGCAATATTTGGGAGAGTTGGGTCATTGCCTGTCTCCACTGTCATGTGAGATGTGGCTTTTTCTGTCATACAGTCACTCCATACTGTCTCTTTCTGTTGGTGCCATGGTCACTGCTTGTTTCACTCGCACTCTCTCTTAGCTTTCAGCTTGGTGTTGGATGACTGTTTCTGTTGCTGTTCTTGTGACTGCTGGGAAGAAAGGGATTTACAAATGGTTTGATTCTAGCTTTTGGAAAAATATTACTTGCTACTTGTCAGTAAACTTTTTTGGGGGGATAGAATAAGTAGATATTCAACAGGACTGGGAAGTTTTTCCATGGAAAAGCAGAAATACTAAACTCAACATTTAGAAAAAAGAGAAAAAAAGGATTTTGCTGGACAGAGTTGTTCCCACTATGAGTCATTAATTATTTGTAGCTATTTTTGTTTTCCTTTCCTGAATGCTTGCTGGTACTCTCAAAGGAGACACATCCTCACATTTATGAGTAATGATCTGCTCCTGCATTTCTCCTCAGCCATGTGAGTTCTCTGACTTAAAGGAGATCAGATGTGGTCAGGGCTGCAGATCAAATCCAGAACTTTAAGAAAAGCAAAATGACTGTAAAGTGCTCGTAAGGCTGAATTGTGAGCTGTTTGTCTGTGACAAGTGTAGTGATGAATTTCCAAAAGCAGAGTAGTTTAGCACAAGTTGTCTGGAGTTCCTGTCATGGAATTAACCTGGTTTTGTATGTGTGTTGAATTTCAGGCATGTGACACAAGCAGACCTCAAGAGCTCAACATTCTGGCTCCGAGCAAGTTTTGGTGCTACTGTGTTTGCAGTGTTGGGTTTTGCCATGTACAAAGCACTACTAAAGCAGCGATGATCTGAGAAGAAGCACATCTGGCCCTACCAAATAAATAAATAAAAAACCACTTTTATGTACATTCTGAATGCTTTAAATTCTGCTAGAAATATTTATATATGCAGAGTTACTTTATTAATATTTGTAATTCATGCATAAGATTATTTTAAATTATAGCTCTAACTACAGTATTGCGTAATGTGTGGAAAAAAAGGAATTGCATCTTAACAGTCAGCTAAAATGGCTTAACTTGTGAGGCCAAAAGGGAATTTGTTGTAAATAACCTGTACATATTTAAGCAAGTAAGACATTGCTTCCCAAAAACCTATTCAAAATACTGTTCTTAGATGTTCACCATGGTGACATTCTAGTGTATAGGTGAAATTAATTTTCAGTAGAGTAGACTCAACTCAAGGATCATATCCTCATAATTCTCAAGGATTGCTTATTTATTTCACATTCATCTGAAGTGACTTCATATTTTTGGACTATAAGCTGTACCAGGCAGAATTTGTGATTTTCATTCATATTTTTAACTGATGAACAAATTTGCCCCTCTAATAATGCATTTCAAGAAAGCGTCACCTTTGTTGTCCTGGCCTTTGATTTTGTATTTTACATGACCAGTGACATGTTTAGAGTCTGGTCTTTCTTTTAAAAGGAAAAAAAGTAAACTTCAAAAACTGCCAGATCAACTTTATATGCTGTGTGTAACCCATGTTTTTCATTTTTCACTATGTTGTGTTTTATAACCCTCATGAATCAGATGAGCAAATTTGTATATTATAATTTGGAAGGTGTTGCAATTTAATTTCTCACATCTCAATCATACCCATTGAAAGCTGTGTATAAGAAAAAACTACAATAGTACACAGTGCCTATTCTACTGTAGTATATTAGTTGCATGGATCACAGTGCATTCTGTAATGGGCTAGACTTACCTATAGACACAGCTTTTTTAATGATCAAGTAAACCAAACATTAAATTCCTCATGACAAACCTATTTTTCCATTGCTGGCCTTTTCAAGTATTTCAATAAAATAACTGTGTACTGTGTCTGTGTTTACCTTTTTTTTTTTTTCTTTTTCTTTCCCTGCCTGAGCCCTGGAAGGTGGAGTTTAACAAAACTTTGTCCTTTATGTCAAAGGATGCTGTCTGTGCCCTCACTTGCTGGAGGTTACATACCTTGGTGGTGCAATTTCTCTGATACCTCTCATGACTGCACTGCCTCCAGTTGGCGTTTATTTCTGATTTCTATCCGAAAACCTAAGTGCCTTTGATGATACTTTAAAGCTGAAATGCAAATAGTCAAGCATGAACTTTGTATTTACTGTCACGGACAAAGAGTGTGAGAAAAGACCAAATAGTGCGGTGAGGTTTAGGGAGTTGTGGGCTGTGAATTGGTGAATATTTCGGTGTTGGGTAAACGAGCTCCGGCAGTGCGGGGTTCCCGGGGAGCTCTCAGGAGTCCTGGCAGCCTCCCGAGGGACCCCGGAGCGGCCGCCAGGGGGCGCTGCCGCCGAGCTCACCGGGCCGCGCTGACCCGGGAGCGGCGGGAGCGGGAAACGGCCCCGTCAGCCCAGCCCGGCCCGGCCGGAGCGAGAAAACCTGCACGGAACGGCCCCGTCAGCTCAGCCCAGCCCGGCCCGGCCGGAGCGAGAAAACCTGCACGGAACGGCCCCGTCAGCTCAGCCCAGCCCGGCCCGGCCGGAGCGAGAAAACCTGCACGGAACGGCCCCCGTCAGCCCGGCCCGGAGGGCACGGCTGCTCCCGGGTGGAACGGCCCCGTCAGCCCGGCCCCGCGGGGAGCGGGTTCCGCCGCCCCGCTGAGGGAGGCGCCCCTGCCCTGAGGCGCTGCCCGCCCGCCCTCACGGCCCGAAGCGGCCGGAGCAGGTGAGGGACGGCGCGGGTCACCGCCTGCTATATAAAATAGGCCTTCCACAGTGGTTTGGGGGGATGAATTTTCTTAGGGAGGAATTTTCTTAGGAGGAATTTACAAGTCCTAGTATCTAGCTCTGTTGTGGCCCCATCCGGGCGGGTGGTCGGTGTTCTCTGAGGGAGCCCCGGCGCCACCTGATAAGAGTCGCGATGTTCCTGTGCCACTGGCCGAGCCCTCCTGAATCCTGTGAGGATTAGAGTTACCGTGAGGGGAAATTCTTCTCATGGAGTATATAATGAAGAATGTCCAAAAGTTAGCTACTGCAGTTACGTGCTGGGAAGAATGCGCAGCACTCCACTCCACTTACTCTCGACAGTGATTTGTTTTCTTTCCTCTGGTGCTGTCAGTTTTCTAACAACTTCTTTCATTGTATTTTCCACAACCAGATTCCATTTCTTCCTGCTCAGTCTGATGCGTGAATTGCCTGACCATGGTGTAAAATCACTGAGAGGACAAAGACCTTGATTCATCTTCCTTGGAGACACATCCTTCACCCCTCAGCTTTGACCTCTTGTCTGAAAGCTTGTCAGTTCAGGATTAATTGTAAGCAAGACTTGATTTTATGCTGGAAATTAACCTTGACTTACTAATTGGTCAATATTTCAAACAATTCCTTTTTTTAGGAATGAACCTGTGCTGTGATCCCAGCAGGTGACAGGTAAAAACAAGCAGACACACCTTAAAATACCACAAGGTTGACCTGATAAAAGAGCTCCCTTTTAAGACAACTGCCCCAAAAATCGTTAATTGCAGATTTAATTATTTCCCCAACTATAACCAAAAAGACAATTCAAACCAGCCGCAACCAATAACAGCTTCTGTGGCAGAAGAGAGCAGAAGGTGGAAAGACTAGAGTACTTTTTCAGTGCTGGACTTGGAAAGTTCTTAGTACATGGAACAGGGAGGGTCAGGAGGATGGTCTTTCAACACAAGTTAAAAATCACAGAAGAGGTTGGACTTTATTTTTCCCCACCATTCCTTCTCTTCAGCAGGGAGAGTACCCATGAGTCAGGGGGAAGCCAAAAGGCAGCACATGTAGTCCAATTCATAGTGATTCTGTGAGGTAAACTTGTGTTGTCCCAGCACAAGGAGTATCGCTGATGCTCAAAGAGTCCTTTTCCATTTTTACCTTTCGGACTTGAGTTTACACCCCAGTCTCAAACCATCTGTGGTTCTTAGAGGTTTTTTAGCTGTTTTCGTGAGTCTGAAGGGGTTCATCTGACAGGTCTGATCCAGTCCCAGCTGTCTATGTGCTGTCTGATTTCCTCCTAAGGTTGTGTTTGTGTGCAGCATTTTGGGATTTTGATCCAAAATGCTGCATTTTCCTTCAGAAGTTGCCTCCCAAGTCTGGCCAGCTGGCTGAGCTCCGGTATGGAAATCAAGCTGGGTAGGTTGCTCCACATAGTTCCAATTGTAAGAGTTGGGAAGTTTTGTAAAAGCCCTTTTGGGCTACTTTGGGTGGAGAGGACCCATGAACAAACTGTTTAGATTTGTTCCGGGGGGCTTAGCTAACAGATGTTGGCTGGGTCCCTACTTTGAGGTGGATTTATTGCATATTCATGAGCTGACCTTTTGAGCCACTTCCAATTCAGGGAGGACGTACATCTACATTTTGTTTGTAGGATTTGGACTATAAAAGTTGCCTGTATGACTGAATGTGAAAATGGATTGGGGTTTATTATCTCAAGTCCTTTCTGTCTGTGTTTCTTCTGGAGCCCTTCCTAGTTCAGTCTGCATCTGCTCTGGGGTGGCCCACAACCCCCCAGTTTATCTAGCAATTACTGTCTTCCAAGGTAGAGTCACTAGGGTATGCAGTGGGGAGAAATGACATTCTAAATTAAGAGACTCTCACACACTTGCAAGATGGTAATTTGTCTGTAACAAAACTCCTCATTAGAATACTGTTAATTTCCTTTCTGTGACAATTACAGCACAGCACTAGCTCATATGTGCAATGTGCAGAGATATTTCCCTGAAAAAAAACCCCAACCTTATGATTACCACTAGTGAAAAACAGTCCTTAGAGGAGAAAAATGAACTTGTGATTTTGCAGCAATTTCCCATTGTAGGGGGAGTTTGGTGTTAAGGTAAGGAGTTTTGGGGGTTCTCCCTGTTGTTGATTGCATTCATGTTAGACTTACATTTGGCATTTTCCCACCAGCATCCGGAATCAGAGATGATACAGTCCCCAACTGAGTGGAACCTGTTACCCCTGAAATTCAGCTCATTTATTCTCTCTTTACTTTAAAAACTTGCTTCCCTCTTCCCTACAGACATCTTTAAATGACTGCTGTTTCTTTCTGTTGGCATAGCATATTTTTGCTTATCCATCTGTTTTGAAGTTTTGATGAGGTTTAGTTTTTCAATCAAAAAGAGATTGTTTGTATAATCGCTGTTTAGTGCCTGGAATATTTTGGCAGGAGTGGTGTTAGCATGAGTGAATTGGGTTAGTGCTTCTCAGAAGTGCTGGTATCCTGTGCTATCCTGTTCTTATGCTTCAGGAGAGCAGGCTGGACAAGCTCTAGACCAGCAAGAAATGGCTCAAGGAATTGCCTTTAAATGTGCAGAAGGTCTGCTCTGTTTCACCGATGTCATTAAGGGCACAGAAGCCCTCCTGTTCATCAGTTGCACTGAAGACCTCAGAAGAGCTTTTACTTTGTTGTCATTTTACCACTTGAATCCTAAGCTAGAAAACTTCTGTTCAGGTCCAAGGGTCCTGGTTTTAGTTCTCTGCTATATGCTCTGCTACTGCAGGATGAAAGATCCTGCTCCTTTTCCAGAGGTATTCTAGCTGGATTTGCTTTAATATTTGTTGTTGTGGTTGGTTTTTAAACAAATTGTAGAGAAAAGAGGGACTTCCAGCTTGGTTCTGTACTCGTGCCTGAGGTGTCTCTGATCTGGTACTGGACCTTTGCATCAAGAAAACTTGGCCTGTGGTGCTGGACTCTGCTCTGACTCTGTTCTGTCTGGCTTTTAGCAGAAAGCAGCGGCACTGGCACCATGTGGATCAGCCTGGCTCTGCTCGCCCTTCCCCCTTGCCAACCTGCTATTTCTGTACTTGACTGGAAGAAGCTAAAACTGCTGGATTTTTGCCGGCAGTCAAGGCATTCCTCAAGTTCCTAATCCAGGCTCCAGATGGTTAAGTTGTCCATCCTGACATCTAGGAACAATTAGGGTAAAATATGTAAAACCCCACACCAGCCCCTCACGGTGAGACTCTGGGACGGAGAAGTCTCCTGCAGAGAGCCCCGATGAACCGGCACTTCTGGTCACCTGTCCGCGGGCAGGAGGGCAGGGCTGGAACCGGCCGGGCCCCGCTGCAGGGGCTGCCCGGTGCCGGCCATGGCCGAGCCTCTGAGGGTCGCCCCGTGGGAGGCGGTGCCGGCCGTGGGCAGGGGACACCCGGCGCTGCTCCCCCCGCCGCCGCCCAGCCCGCATCCTCGGACGTGCCGCAGCTCCAGGCTCTGCCTCCGAGAGCCCCCGGGGCTCCCCCGCGCCGGGAAGGGCGGACCCCCGTCCCCGGGAGATGGCTCGGGGGAGGCGCCGGCAGTGCCCGGGCCGGGGGCACCGCCCGGCCGCAGGGGCGGGAGGCGGGGAGGGGTCANGTTTCCAAGCATGGGAGACAAGCTGCCGGAGCCTCACGCCAGCTCTTCCCCTGCTGTCGCTGCCAGCTCGGAGGCGGAAGAAATCGAGGTGCTGGACTCTGAGGATGTCCTACCTATGGCCGCAGAGGATGTAAGTTTCCTTTGCTCGGTATCTTCCCCCCTCTCCCCTGGGCCGGGTTAATCGGCTCAAGCTATTCATAGCTGAAGCCCGGGATGGGGACAGGAGCGGAGTCGGTGACCCTGCGGAGCGAGGGAAAGCCGCCGTCCCCGCCGCCTTCCCGCCGCCCTACGCGCCCCGCGCCGCTGGGTGTCTGCGGGCTCCAGAAGCCGCCGGGCTGGCTCCGTCTCCGGGGCCGCAGCTCCCGGCCCGGGAAGCCCCGGCGGCCAGTACAGACTCCCGGTTCGCTGGGTGCCCGCGTCCGGCGGGGAGATGCCGGTGGGTTGCGGCTGGCCGGGCAGGGGCAGCGGACTGCGCACAAACGCGACTCTGGAGCCTGGAGAGGGGCTGACGCCTTGGCTCGAGGGGCCGCCAGGGGAGAGAGAGCTTCTCCAGAGTCACAGCCACCCGGCGGGTGACAGATGTGAAACGCTCCCGCTCTCGGGAGCTGCTCTCTCTTCCAGCCCCCGAGCAACAAACAGTCGAGTAAGTTTTGTCCTCGGCTCGACAGGGCTGATGGCTTCTCTCCACCCTCCGAGCTCTGATGGCACGTGAGGGTGGGATAACTTGGCACCGGCTCTCTGCCCACCCAGCCCAGAAGGACGCGAAGGGGTCCTGCGCACTCCAAAACTGCTCCTGCTATGCTGAGCGGCAGTGCCTGCAGAGCTGAGGCAGTTGTTCTGCATCTGCCGGACCCGGAGGCAGGAGCTCGCCGTGCACCTGTCTGGGAGGGAGTGAACGTGAGAGATCCTGCATTCCTGGTGCATCCCAGGACTGCTCACAGCTCTCCTTCCCAGCAAACTCGGCTGGGATGAGGACTGCAAAGTGTCTGCTCAGTCTGCAGCGGTAAGTGCAGGGTCTGTTCCTGCCTGTGAGACATAAAGTAGAGATACTAAATGTCTTTCTGAAGCGGGCTCTGGCTCGGGTCTTGCACCAGTATGAAAGGGACGCTTGGGAGCTGAGCTGAGCATCAATGGCGCATCCCCTTGGCCCTCTCTCTATCTTTTTGACGCTGCTGGAGGAAGCCACCCGGGCATGCTTAGGGACAGAGCCTGCTCTTCACCCCCCAGCCCTTCCTTCTGAATCACCTAGAATTCGGTTGCTGTTGGATTTTCCTCCCAGAGGGTAGCGGAGGAAGTGCAGTTGCTTGCTAGAGCTGCATTCCCCAGTCTGTATTCCTGAGCACAGTGCAGTCAGGAGGGAGTGTGTGATGCAGTCTGACCTCTGCTACAACACTGCCAGACAGTCCTAAGAGGAGATGCCTGACTCAGGGGAGTGTGTAGCTTTGACTTGGAAAGGGTGGCTTTCCAGGAGCTTTCACAGTCCAGGTTTCCAAATCCCAATACTTGCTGCCATCAGACTGTGACCTTTTCTTCTCTGGCAAATTTTTTGCTTTTCTGGATGGTCCTACAAGAAAGATTTCCTGTTGTGATACACGTGGGCCCCTTGGAGTTACTCCAGCCTCTATGCAAACACATCCATTAGCATTTAAATCCTGCCAGGGGGCCCAGGAGATGCTGAAGTGCTGAGTGCCTGGCAGGATTGGGCTCCTGGGACAGGAGTTGTCCCTGATGAAGTCTAGATTCTTATCCCAGTTCTGCAGCTGCCTTGCTGCTTGACCTTGAGGTAGGACAGCTTGGGTCAGATCCAGCTCGTGGTGTCTTGCCATTATTTGCATTGTTATTTGACTCTGGTGCCTTGTTTTCTGTAATCAACAAAACTAAAGCCTGCAGCTGCACTGGTTATGGGAAGCTGCTGAGACCTGGCTGTAGATGATGTGACAGAAGCCTGAGGTATCATGTATCATCTGCAAGTCAGAGAAGCAGGAAGTAGTGTAAATGCCCTCCTTCTCCTCCGCCAAGATTTCCTACTGAGCAGGCTACAGAGCATCATCTCTGAAAATTTCAACTGTGCTGTGCTACTCTGTGCCCCCTGAGACCTAACTGGGGGTTGATTTTGTGTTGTTGTTATTACATCTGAAAGCCTGATGGAAGCTCTCTGGCTTGGCCAGCAAGAACTGACACAAGGTCAGTTCTTTATGTGTTATTAACCACAAAAATATAACACAGTGGAGGCTTGGCTGTCACAGCCTTGACAGTGTGTAACAGCTCAGCTGTGATGTCATTGCAGCTCTCAGAGCAGCATTCCATAAAGCCAGGATTCAGGCAGTCCCAAAGTGTTCTGGTTAAAGTGCTGGGCTGATTTATGATGATAAATGGGAGCTTATAAATGGAGAGAGATGTGGGGAGGAGGGGAGCCAAAAACTTAAGTAATGAAAAGGAATTCAGTGGCCTGATACCCCACTGTCTCTCCAGTCAATTCTGCTTTAGATTTGCCTACCATGTAAAAGGAAATGTTCTTCCAGGAGTAGATAAGACTCTTACCAGACTTCTGCTTTGCTAATAGCACTTTGAGGAGATTTGCTTCTAAGAGTCTGATGTTTGTTGTTTTACTCAATTTGGTTTTTTTTCTGGGAAGGGGAGTGAGGCAGAAAAAAGATGTGCTGAACAGCACTTCAGACAATAGAGCTGGAAATGAGCAAATATTCAAATAGGAATATTTGAAGGACTTGTGGAGTGTTCACATGGTTGTGAGCATGGAAGTGGAGCTTCCTCCTAAACAGCATTTTTAAGGCAGATCTGATGGAACAAAAGATGTGGGGTAAATCATTGCTGTGGGTTCTCTCCCACCTTCCATCCTCCCGCCTTGCACAAGAGGAATTACCTGTTTTTCAGATGTGGACATGTGAAGTTCAGAGAACTGATGGGTTATGAAAGAGCCTGCAGAAAGCCAGAGTCAATAGCAGGCATCAGACAGGGCTCTGAGAACCTGGCAAGGCAATTGATGGGTCAGTATTGGACCACAGGATCTCAGAAAGTGATCTGGAAAAACATTGCCAATTCCTCCCTTCCCTCAGTGCACACAGAGCTTTCTTGATCCCTCTGAGTAAAACCCTCTTTTTTCCTTGCTTGCCTGCAAATAGACAAAGTGGGAGAAAACAGAATTAGCATATGAATGTTTTGAGTTCATCCTAATTTGGATTTGTAAATGAAAACTGTTCTCCCTGTGTTTGGCAGATTCCCTAGCCTCCTCCTCTGGAAGGGTAGGTGATTCTGGGATCAAGAAGGATGTTGGAAATGGCATTAAATCATTTGGTTATTTCTCTGTTAGAATATACTTCTACAGTTTACTGCATGTTAATGTCGTTGCTCTTATACCTTCTTTTTATTCTTTTTCCTCCCTTATGCATTGCCTCTCAGCACTGGAAAGCCCTATTTGATCAGGTATGTGAACAACTGATATATTGTCTCTGTCTTGTGAGCAAAGAGCCTAACCTCTGGCTAATTTCCTCTGTACTGACTTTTCCTTGCATTTAAAATACAGCCTATGAGTAATGTGCTCCATGCTCCCAGTTCCCAGGATGCTGGTGTGCAGGTCATAATTGTCACAGCTGCTTTGGGCCTTTCTCTCAGTTCCTCTTCAGAGTAGCCAGGGACAGGAGTGAGCCCATCCCTGGCGGCACAGGGGCTGAGCCAAGGTACTGCAAGCAGGAGCTCTGTTTGCAGCCAGTTGTGCTGTCCGTGCTTTTGGATTAAAGGATCTTCTACTCTTTCAGGCAGGCAGACTAAGACCTGTAAAACCAGCACCGTGTTCTTTGAAATGGCTCCCCAGCTGCTGAACTGACTTCTGCAGGGTTACATCATCCAGGGAGGACCTGCTGCTTTAAACTTGCACAGGTTTAGCAAAGAATCTGCTTCTGTACCAAAGACCGTGGTTGTCTCAGATAAATGCCTTGGGTCAGATCTGTAGCCAGCTGAAATGAGCACAGCTCTGAAGAGCTTGAAGCTACAGCTGCTGAAATTTTGGGTTGTGGGTTCTAATTTGTAAATTGTGCTTTTAGCTGTCTTCACTGACATGTTTGCTTTGTGGTATCCCTTCCATCTGCCAGGCTGAAATGTGTAGCACCTATAAACAGAGGTATTTTTCTAGGGTTGACTTGCTTCTAAACTGCAGCACTCTCTTGATGTCATAAACTTTCGTGCTGTTGTGCGTGCATGTAAATGTCACCTTCTGTAAGGGAGCTTGCTCTGACGCTGGGATCATCCTGGCAATAAAGTTCGGATGGGATTTCATCCCTGCTTTATGAGGCAATAATCTTGCCTCTCTGTCTGGCTGAACTATAAAGCCAAAAGCTGTGGCGTAGCCTGCAAAAGGATGTCCTTGGTACCCTGGGGGTCCTGTTATCATTCAGCTATTAACTGGGGCTGCTTGTTCTGATGAGTGCTCATTTATACCCTGTTAGCCGTGACCAGCTGCTAATCCACGTGTCTGGACTGCAGCACGTTGGCTGTGCTACAGTCAGCCGGCAGTTGGGAGCTGCGTATTGTGATTGTTGATCACACCCAAATTGTGTGGTGTGTTTGAATTCGCTGGGGCTCGTAGGGGATGCTGCTGCTGAAAAGGTGGATGCACAATAAATTGCTTGTGGTCTGGGCTGAATATTTGTTCCAGCCACTTTGAATTCTTCTGTCTCCAACACTGGCCTTAATTTGGAGTCTTATTCTACAAGCATCCTTTGAAGTCATTGAGTCCTTGTGGGACAGAGCTGTTGGCTGGTAGCTACCTCGGGCTCAAAGAGAGGAATCTGTAATTTCCCACTGGACTTGCTTGAATAGTAGATAGGGGTTTTTCCTGCTTTTTTTTTTTTTTATTTTTAAAGGAAGGGAGAGTTTGACTGTTGGATTTACAGAACATTAGCCCAGTAACAATGGAACAGGTTGTAAAGGCAGACCTTTGATAATTAGCTATGTTTCAATTAGAGCTGCAGCTGAATTTTAAACCTTGTCTGTAAGGCTTTATTATGAAAGAGAATGCAACCTGTGACAACTACACATAAGTCCTGAATAAATCAATAATGTCCTTGTTGCCTGCGGGCAAAGCTGACGTCTTCCTGGAGCATTATATCAGCAAAGCAATGCAATTAGTCCTGCAGTGAATTGCAAGATGCTGTTTGTCATGGAACAAGGTTGCTATTCCCAGCAGCAATGTGCTAGGAGGAGAGGGGAGCACTTTGTTTAACTCTGGTTGGCATCCATGTGAAACATGAGGACAGTCTTAATAACTAGAGAAAGCCTGTGTGTTGACACTGGGAACAGTTGCAGCTCTCCCAGCGAGTCAGGATCTGGCTTGGAGGTGTACTTGGAGTGGAAATGCGTGGCCCAGGGTGCATGTGCATTTGTGACTCATGGGCTGGGACTGAGGTTTGAGAACCATCCTCTCAGCTGAGACACGTGGACCTCTGCACTCACTCGCCAAGGAGAGCATGAGAAGGCTCTGGAGAAAGTGGTAGAGCAGTTGGGAATTTACAGGCTGTGAGTCTGCCAGTGCCTTATTGCTGTTATACTCCATCATCCCAGAAAACTCTGAAGGAGAGGTCCATGCACACACATACAGCCTTTGAGAGGGGAAAGAAATTATTATTAATGCTTGCTTTTTTTTTTTCTTTCCTTTCCTCTGAGGAGGTATTTTAAAAACTTTTGTTTAAGTTTACTGACAAAAAAAGCAGCAGGTTTCTGTTTAGACATACAAAATTTAAGGGGTTTGTTTTTTTTATGATCCCCTCCCAACTTAAATTAAAAATTCAAAACTTCTTGATGGAAGAATTGCTGCTCAGCCATAAAGCACTGCTTTCTGCTTGGTTATTTTGGGAGAGAGGAGTGACTGACCATGTGTTCTGGAGGAATTTTTTATTTGTTTTGATCCAGCTCTAGTCTGCCACACTGGGAACTATCAGTGACTCAAGCCAAGATCTTCATCCACTTGCAGATTCTTTTTAAGAAGTAACAGAACTTAAATTTGACAAAAAGTCAGACCCAGAACTGCTTCCTATGCTTTGAGATTCAAAGAAGCCCCTCCCTGGACAAAATCCTGACTACACTGAAGCAAGTACCAAAATTCCTCCTGGATTTAGTGGGGTCAGCACTTCATCCAAGAGCTGGGGAACAGGCAGACTCACAGCTCTTTAGTGCTGCAGCCAGCCAGTTACAGTTCAGCTGCTGCCTCATACTGTGCTTGCAAGATGTGGTTTTTATTACGAGGCCATGGCCCTCGGGCAGCTCTAACTCACTTTTATATGGGAACTTTTATAGGGATTCATACATTTATTTATTGTGCTCATAAACACCCTCCACCCCCACACACACATTAGCTCTGCATCTGCTGCCTTCTGCAGAGCCTGCATCATCGCTGTGCACTCTGTGCTGTCTCTGTGTAGAATCTGAGCTCTGAGCAGAGCAAGCTCTCTCCATCCCTCTGCAGTCACCTGGGGTTTTCTTCATTTATTCTTCAGTGGCCAAAGCCCCATTTTTTTGTTAATTTTCTGGTAAAGTTGAAAATGTGACAATCCCAGGAGCAGCTGCTGACAGTTTCATGCTCCTCTGTGCTAATAAGATCCGTTAATTGCCTTGCACTCAGACATGAGAACATCTCCCAGTCCTTGCTGAAGCCAAGTTGCCTGATGGTTGGAGAGTGACTCTGCAGATGAATGTCCTGAGGGGCTGTTCCTGCATTGCTACGTCCTCTCTAGGGCTTTGGGTGCAGTTCTTTGTCTCCATGTCCCCAGTGCCCCTGCTTTGGCAGTGACTGCAGCTCATTGGTGTTACCTAGCCCTTGGCTAGGCTGGGTCAAAGGGGCTATCCAGGACAACGGTGTTTGTTTTTGGGAAAGACCTGCCTTCTGAAGGTGGCTTTTAACCTTGTTAGATGTCAAGAGCTTGTATCATCTCTGTTTCCCCATCCCCATGGCTGCTGAGATTTTGAGGGTGAATTAGCATTATCAGCACTCATCTTGGAGTTCTCACTTCTTCTTACCCATACCCTGGTTTGTAGTCATGACAACAAACTTGTTTTAAATAGACACACACAAAACTCTCCAAAAAGACCCTCCTCACCGGCTCCAACACCTTGATGCTACTGCTTGTCAATCCAGGCTGTGTTTTTGTTGCAGCTGCTTTAGAAATCCTAGATTCCTTCCTGAGACTTGTACGTGGGTGTGATGGCAACAGATGAACAGAGTTTATGGGGAATGCAGAGAGATGCCAAGTTACCCAGTCTGTGTAGGCAGCTAATGGAAAACTTGAGCTCAGAAACAAGGCTGTAGATGTAGATATTCACTTGCCAGGAAGAGTTCAGTTGCTGACACTACCAGCAGTGGGTGCAGCTGAACCTGCTCTGCCATGGTCTCATAAAACATTAAAATATGCTTCAAAATATGCTGACGTTGCAGCTGCCTTAAATCCAGGGCTGGTTCCTGCACAATTGAAATTGCAGAGAAATCCATAAAATTGGGGCAGCTATTATTACGGTTGATGGTAACTGAGAAAGGGAATTATTTTGAACTAAATGATCTTTTATGTTAACTGTCCCTTTTCTCTGGATAGCCCTTAGCACAGGCAGGCAGAGCTATTTCCCACACTGTAAAAGAAATTCCAGTTTGTTTACTGGGGCAGTGTTGAGCTAGACATGACCCTTCACTTTGAAAACTTTCCCTGCCTATTGTTGCTGGCAAACCCCTGCCAGTTGTGGCTGCAAGACCTCTCTGGCAGGTCTCACTGAGCTGTAGACAGTGGTTTGTGCCTTGAGATTTCACATCTTTCTCTGACAAACAACTTGTCTCTCACCTCTGGTTTGTTGGATCACTGGGAACAGGCGGAGCACAAACTGCAATATAAGGAATAGGAAATGATGGCAGTGATAGTGGCAGTATAGGCAGGGGAGTTGAGCCTAGATTTGTATTAACCTTCAAGTCCTTGCCTGAATTTTGGATTATTGCTACCTTTTTAGTGTTCATTGGGACATCTGTCCACATTTAAATGGAATGGTGCTGCAAAGAGCACTGGGAACTGGGAATAGGAAAGAGTCATCGACTTGTTACTTCATCTGCTAAAGTGACTGGGGAATCAGAGGTGCTGGTGGGAAGACTGTCCATGGTGATAACAGATTAGCATCCAGGCCCTAAACCAGCATCTGCCTTTTCTGCCATATCAGATGCTTCTGAGAGCATCACAAGAAATGTGCCCCCTTCTCCCCCTCCACCAAGCTGTGCATTGTAAAGGGGAGAGACATTTTAAAATCTACAAGGGTCTCTTGGCAATGCACAGAGGGGGTTCTGCATCTGCCCCACGCCTTGAAGTCTAATCTCATTTACAGTTGTCAGCGTGGGCTGCTGGGGGAGATGAAAGGCAGAGGACAAGAAGGGAGAATAGATTAGTCTCGAGCAGAGGGCACTGGGAGTGCACCTGCCTCTGCCCCGCTACCTTGAGGAGGGGCGGCAGTAGCAGCTGGGCATGTGTCATCTGCTGTTCTTTGAGGCACCCAGCCATGGAGCACACGATTAATGACTCAAGGGGCTGGGCTTTTGTGAGTGATAAAGCCCTGGGATTTAGGCCGGGCTCTTAGGCCTTTTTTCTGAGCAACACCATCACTTTACATTTCTCAAGTGGTGTTGTGGTTGCAGCTAGCTGCTGCCTGTAGCCACAATGCTTCCCTTTCTCCTCTCTCCCCAAACTGGGCTGACCTTTGTCATGCAGCATTAACCCTTTGACTCTGCCACTTTGGGTTATGGGGTTGGGGAAAAAAAAAAGAGCTCCTTCAAATTCATTGCCCTGTGGACAGCCTTGAAGGGAAGAAGGGCTGGTAGGAGTTGTTTCTGCTGGAGATTGGTTTGCTGATGCCTTCTGGATTATCATCTCCTCACAGCCTTCAGGCAGAGGCTTTTTTGAATACAGCCTGGGAAAGGGAAGGGGAATTATCCTTCCCTCAGCCAAGGAGGGAAACTGAGGCATTGAGCAGCAAATATATGCCCAAGAGACTATTCCCTTTGCAGGATAATGTCCTTTACCATGCCTGGATTAGCCTGTGTCCATCCTCAGTGTTGTTACAGTGGATGGCAATCTCCCAGCACTTCAAGGTTTATACCCAGATTTGTCTGTTAGCCACGATACCCTGGAGTGATGGCTCAGCATGAAAAAGCCACATGGAGGTCATTAATGATCTTCCTGCCTCTTGCAAGACGAACAGCAAAAATGCCCCAAGTTCCTCCTTAATCTTCTAATACCTCTGTACACTGAGCACCAGCCAGCCTTTAAGCTGAATGTGTATCTCTGAGATTATACTTACACCTTCCCTGCAGTGGGAAAGGTTTGCGATCAGCTATCCCATTTCTCCTTTCCCTGGCTACTTGGACACTCCTCTCTCCAATCCCACTGGCCTGTACACAGACTGTTGACTTTGACTACTGCAAAAAGTTGGGAGTAGCAGCCATCAATATGAACACAGCACTCTTAAGCCTGTGCCAGTAAAAGCAGGCATCTCCTGAAATAATAAACACACCAAAAAACACATGGAGGCTGAGTCAGTCTTACACAGCTCATGAGTTACTGGCAGCTTGATGTCTCTAGATTTGTAAAAAGCCTCAGAAGGCTTCCTACTCATTACACATTTGTGTACCTTCCACGTATGAGCCTAGAAACCTGCATGTTGGAGTGCAGTGTGTGAGAGGGACATTGAGCTGTGTCCAGAGCCGTGTGTCTCTGCTGCTTCCTGATCCCAGCTGCAGCGGGAGGCTTTGGAATCTCTGCTCTGCTCTTTCAGCTGAATGTGCGGGATGGGATTTAGGCACATAGATCCTTGCTAATGCATTGTTCTCAAATCCTGTCTTGCACATAGAAAATCACTGAAGCAATAAAAACATTTAAGCCTGTGTGTTTCGAAAGAAAGGGGAGAAAAAGCCATAAACACAGAGTGGATTGATGCTGTTTTGCAAATCAGCTGGTGCATTGTGCTCTGTGGCTGTGTCCTGTCATGACAGAGAAGGCGAAGAGATCATCTCGTCTCCAGAGGAACAAGCCAGCTGCTTAGCGAGTGGAAACAGTTTGGAGGTGCTTTGCTACACCATCATCACTTATGCCTGTAACATTTACAGGACTTTTAAAGTTACTCTCTACCAGACCTGGAAAACAAATGTTTCTCCTCTGCAGTACGAAGTATGATGTTCCCATTGCCTTCTGGTTTTTGCAGTCAGTGCAAAAGTACTGGGGCACATTTGCAAATTAAATGCAGCAGTGGGAGTGTTTGAGTTTGACAGCAGCCAAGGAAGCTGTGATCTCTTTCTGCCTCCTCACTAGGTGTTGTACTATGTGTTCATCTGAAATCTGTTTGGTACCAACGCACCATGAGGTAAAGTTGATGGGGTTCAGTTGATGGGCTGTTTTCCTGTACTGTTGTACATATAGGCTCCTGATTTCTGAATGCCCTGGATTTTTGTGTGATTCAAACCTTGCAGTGTTTGCCTGCTCAAGCTGTAGCACTTGGGAGAATCACTTCTCTCCCTCAGTCTCCTGAGTGGTGGCATCAACCCGGATTTGGCTGCTCAGGGTGACACAGGGAATATTCTGTTCACTAGAGACAATATGTCTTGGTGAAAAGTGTAGCAAAAGTCCTGAATGTTTGTGATCCCTCTGAGTATCACTTGGACCTTGAATTCTTTCAACTTTAAAAGTAAAACCCCACACTAGCAAGACACAGAGAATTTATGTGTTCTTAGTGTCCGTTCCTGTTGCTTAGGAACAGCTATCTGCAGTGACCCTGTGTTGTTGGTGAGAAGAGTAACGATGTATGAAACTGATGTTAAACAAGCAAGATCAATCTTACCCCTAGGAACTGTTCTTCATCTTCTTTCATACTTGACATACTTTGTAAGTAGCAAATACTCTGGAGTCTCCCGAGTTGCATGAGGAAAAGATGAATGAGACAGCTGAAGGCAGAGCTGTTTGTGACTATCATCAAACCTCTGGTCTGACGCACTTCTTCAGGGCAGTGTTCCCTGAGGACACATCTCTGCCTCAGGGATCCTTCACGATTAGGTATCAGTGGTGATGGAGTCCCTGGTTTGTGTGGCATACTTGTTTGTGATGTACAGTGGTAGTGGAAGTGTTTGTTGGTGACAGCCTGCAGCCAGTGAGATGTAGCCTTGTTTGTCTCTTGGCAGAGAAAGGATTAGTATTATAGAAGGTGAAAAACTGGAAGTGTCACAAAATCTATTGGAGGACTTGATCCTGAATGCTCTGACTTGGTTTAGCAAAGCTCTTTAAAACAAGTGTGCCAATTGTCCTGGATTGTTTATGTGTCTGACATAAACTGTATGTTTTGCTAGGGTAGGTATCAAAATGGGGTGTGCCCTAAGGAATTTAGAGAGCAAAGTGGATTTTTAGTTCTTCCCCTTGGCTCTAAGACAGAGCCAGATGCTTGTCTTCCTGCCACTCCTCTCACATTTACACTCACACTGAGAAATAATGGGAATTGGGACTTGAACATCTTTTCTTACTGCTGGCAGTGGCCTCCATGGAATGATGTTGGTTTTTAGCCTTATCATTTGCACTAGGGAGGAAAATCAAAGTGTTTATTGTGGTTCCTTCTTCCATTTGAACTTCTGCCTCTTCCCTCAGCTACTCCCTCTTGGTTGCTGATAGAGGAGTTGCTTTTGCACACAGTCTGGCTATCACTGGATTTCTATCTCTGGGTTGTTCCCTCCTCGTGAATAGGGAAGGCACAAACATTTTTCCTTCATGTGTCCTCTGACAATAATATTTGGGTCTTGGGGAAATGCTAATTTTTGCATGGATTTGTGCATTTAGGCAGCCATTTTGGGGAGACTGCTGTGGATACCATGGGAGATGGTCCTGCTGCTGCTGTCCTTGGTCTCTGAGCTGTGCCTGGAGGAAAAACTTCCTTCCAACCTAAATAAAGTGTCTGAAGAATTTTTATTAATTTGTAAGTTTGCTTTATCACACTTGGACTTGCCAGCCCCGGGGAGCTGTTTGGGCAGGTCTTGTGCATATGTGTTGTGTGCAGGATTTGCCTTTGGCATGTTAAATATTCTGGTGTTGCCTCCTCTAGGCCTTAACAAACCAAAGTCCCCTTCAACATGCCCAGTGCTCTGGATGGCTTGTCCCATGGTAGTGAGAGCCAAATTTCCTCCCAAAGCATTGTTTTAATGTATCTGAAACAGTGTTTTCCATCTTGATTCCCGCTGTACTCCATGAGCTGAGAGCTGCCAGTGCTGCATTAATTTATGGGATCTTTTAGTGTTGGTACTGTTGGCCAAGAAGAGCCAGAAAGTCATTTGCCAGCTGCTGATTTATGACCCTAGTGAACAGTCCTGAAAAGCACAGTAAGAATTTTCTGGGCCTTATGCAGTTCCAGCTGACTGGAAGCTCCAGGCTGTTATTTGACCATGTGGAGTAATAAAACTGTGAAAACTAATTAACTTTTTTGCCTACTGCAAAACAAACAAGATCATGCAAAAAATTGCTCCACGCTTGCAAGCAACAGTGACTTTATGGGTTTATAAGCCTGTGTTTAATGACCAAGCATGTAGTGCAATGTGTGAAGTATGTTCCACTGACTTCCAAAGCTGAACAGAGCATAACAAGCTTTACTGATCACTGAGGCTCTGAATACCAGCTTGGGATAATGCTCTCTTTCATCCTTATTAATTATGTAGCTGATGTGTGGGTGGAGGTTTGACACAAAGCTGCATTGGATGGTTTCCTGTAGTCTAAACCAGCCTGAATTACGCTGAGCTGTGGTAGTTCATTCAAGGAAAGGTGCTCTCTGCAGTGTGAGTGTTGTAGTCTTTCTGAGGTCATTCTCTGCTCATCAGATATAGCTGAATGAGCTCTTTCCCAGTGGGAACACCAAGGTGTTTTTCTGATGTTAGCAGGCAAAGAGTCAGCCCTGCTCAGGACCTGTCTCCTGTGGTGGGGATGCTCTGTGTATGCCAGCTGTGATAGTGACATCAGAGCAGAGATGTTTCTGAGTGCCCTGGTATTGTGTTCCTCACCAGTGGCAATGCACTTACTGACCCTGTATAGATGATCCAGCCTCTGTCACCCAACACCAATTTGGAGGGAGGGAATGACTGGCTGTTCTTCTCCCTTAATCAAATTACTAAGGTAACCCTCCTTTGGTCTCATCACTTCTGCATTACTCAGTAGCCCCTAATACTGGATGTTTAACTCTGTGTTGTTAAGAGTCAAAGCTGCTGATTCCTGTTGTCCTTTCATAGGATCTATCAGTTTGGCCAAGATACTTGTCATGATTGCTGATACAGGAACAGATATTTGGAAATTGAAAGAGTAATCATCTTAAAAGCAGGAAAACTGTGATGTGACAAGACTTTAAAAAATTATTTATTCTCTTTCTGATGGATGTGCTCAAGTTAGCATGGTACTCAGTACCAGAGCACCAGCCAGCATGGATCTCTCCCAGCTTTAGTTTTTTCCACAAAGCTAAGTATTATTGCAGAGCTGTTATTAACCTAAAATAAATGTGCGTGCATACTCTCTGCTATAGAATTGTTTTTCACGCATCAAATAAAGTCTCTGTGGATTTTCACCTCCCTCCCAGAATTGGCAGACAGTGAAAAAAGGAGCTATTTTTAATCTGAAATGTTCTGTGTTTCAAGTCCAGAGTATGAAAATGTAGTTTTACTAGTGACAAGTTTCATGGATTATTGCTATAAAGCTTCATGCCTATAAAGAGTAAGGATAAAACATCCTTCAGGAAGGGTGGAAGTTCTGATTTTGGGGGTTACAAATCTTAGTTCCTTTCAGAAACTGAAAAACAGTGGCAGTCACTGTCCTCATATACAATAGTTTACCAAGAAGGAGGAACAGTTTATCAGAGGAGACAAGCAAAGTCTTGTGTGGTAGAGTGGTATCAAAAGACCCAGTTCCCTTCCAGGGGGAAGATGATGGTCACTGGATTAGGAATCATTTGCCTGACACAGTATTTCTGACAACTAGAGAGACTGGCATCACTGTCAGAATGGTGCTTACAAACCTTCCATCACCTTCTTGCTGTCGCTACAGTTCTGTGATCCCACTGGAGTGCCTGCTCCATCTATCCCCCTGGCATGTATTGCCCAGGAGAGAAGATGAATTTCTGGTCCAAGTGTGGTCCCTGCCCAGAAGAAATTGATATAGAAAAAATTTCTTCCTTTCCCAACTGAATGTGCTCTTCTGTGCCTGGGTCCAGTCTGATGGGCCAAAGCGGAGGCCCATCTCCAGAGCATGTCCATTCTTCCATGCTGAGTGTCCTGCACCCGGGGGTGTGGTGATGGGATAGCAAGTTGTTACCACCAAGGTGCAGTTGCTGGTCTCAGCAACGACTGAGGCCACTGGCTTCTTTTTGCCCTACAGGGAGGAAGAGGGAGAGAGGCAGAACAGATCTGACTGTACAAGAAGGCTTGAGTTGGGGAAACCAGAGTGCCCAGTTTTGCAAGGTAGCTTTAGGTCAGGACTTCCGGCCAGACAGTAGGCAGGATGCCTTGGATGCGACAGGAGCAACATTCCCGTGTCAGCACTGAACCAACACTGGTGGAGCTGCTTCAGTGCAAACCCCAGGTCAGCTTTTTCCTGGCTCCCAGTGCTGAAGGGGCTGTTTGTGACAGGCCAGCTGGTCTCTGTGCTGGTGCCCCTCAAACTGGGACAGCCCTCACTTGCCCTGCTGCAGCCTTTCTACACATGGAGTTACAGCTAATGAAAGACAAGGTAAGAGGAGCTCCCTGCAGTTGTATGGGCAGAACTTTTCCTTGCTGAGTAAATTTCCACCCTGGCTTCCACCTGGCAGCACCTGGTAGGCACAGCTCTGGTCGTTGCTGTAAGGGGTGTCTAATGCAGCCCATCAGTCACAGTGTCCTGTGGCTTAAGGGGACAGCCAAGCTCTGAGCCCAGCAGCTCTCCCACGGGGCTGCCCTGCAATGTGCTCCTTTCTTTTCTCCCTGATGGAGCAGAAAAGGGAGGAGCAGCACTTGTCTCCTGGGGCTGGCCGGGTCCTTGGTGTTTCTGCCTGGCACTCTTGCTGGTGTTGCTCACTAGATAAGTCACTAAACAGCAGCAGAGAGAGACCCAGTGGCTCAGATCTGATTAACCTCTTCAACTTTATCCTGTGTCTTAATTGGATTAGCTGCAGGGGGTAGGTTTTGCTCTTGTTCCTGATTTTTTCTTAAACAGGTACTTAACACTGTGACATCTGATGGAAGCAACAAGTTCGAGTAGCAAGGCCTGTGAATAAACAAGCCGAGTTTGCTTCTTCCCCACTGCTCGTCTAATAGCTCCTGCCCTTCCTTTCTAAGGTATTGCTGTAGCTGATGCCTGTGAGATGGCTTTGAATAAGCCCTGCAGTCAGATCTCTTGGGAGGTGTGGGCTTTGCCTAGCAGCCTGAACCCAGAGTCCCTGATTGGTAACTGCAGTTCTTTCACTTTTGGGAAGGATTTCTGTTCAGTAAATGTTCAAAGCAGTATTAACTTCCATGTTCAGTTTCTTTCATCTTTTGTCTGAGCTTTTTCATTTCCTTCAGAGCCTGATTCTTCTGCACCTCAGGGTTTTTGCATGTATCACCACAGTGGCTGTGGGTTGTAGGGAATTGGCCTTACTCAGCATTGCAATAACCCTTCCTCTTCCAGGACTTCAAAGCTTGTTCTCCAGTATCAGTTCATTTCGTTTCATAGGTGGGAAAATGGAATAAGGAGATCAGTGATCATATTTAGTTGCAACGGGGAGCTGTCTGTTACAGACCTAAAAAAAGAATTGATTCCATTTGCTTGTGGGATTGCCCCTAATTCATCAAGCTGCTGTCTACCTATGTCAAATTCCCCTATGTTCAGTGGTGCCCAACTGAAAAAAGACGAACCAGTTTACAGGAGTCTTTCCCCCATGTCCATCCTTCTGCCTGCAGCATCCAGTTTGCTTTTCAAGAAGCTTAAAATAGAAGCCTTTTTCTTTGCCATATCTGTAATTGGTGCTGGATTGGGCACTGGAGAGGTGGTGGAGGGGGTACAGGCTGCTGAGAAGCTCTCTCTAGCATCTGTTTCTAGACAGCTGTGCACAAAGAATGAATTGTAGGTGTGATATCAGGCCACGGTTCTGTTCCAGGAGGAATAAAAGATGTACCAGCACCACTCTGGCTGCTACAAGATCAGAAGTGCTGTTACATTAAAGTTGGTCATACTGCCTGGCTTGGCAAAAGCCTGACAAAGTGTTCCAGGATTTTAATGTATGTTCAGATAAACTATCTTCCACAGTGAGGCTCAGGCCTTTGAATTTAGTCCATGTACAATAGCAAGGGGTTTAGTGACTTGGTAAGAAGGGAGCTCCAAGGAATTCCCTCTTTGTGCAGGGCTTGAATGTAATTAATTTGTGAACACTGCGGGCAGCACAGTTACAGTCTCAGAGCAGAGGGTTCAGTGCTTCTTGGCACCTGGGGTTCCTTTGCAGGGTGCGTGGTTGTCAGGCATGGGCTCTGCTGCTGCTCCTAAAGAAAACATGATCATTAAGTTGAGTTATAATGGACATTAGTTTCCTTTCTCAAATTTAATGTATTCATGTATTTTGTGTCCACTGGCCCCTTGGCAGCTCACAGGCTGCATATGTAAATTGGTAGCTGCAGAGGATGACTGATCTGTTAATAGGTGGAATTTGATGCTCATAAAAATGAATGCATTTAATGTTGCATGGCAATGGTTTGTTTGAATTTTTAAGTCTCCTGAGGATCTCTTACTTGGAATTCTGTGGCTCAGGCTGTATTTGTTACAAAAAGCAATACAAATGCAGAGGCCCTGTGGTTTCTGAGGGTTGGCTGTTCTGTTGTCTATGAGCATCACTTCAACTTTTTCTGTATCAAATATTATTCTAAGGAAGCTGTGAAAATGGGAAATGCAATGATATCTGAAAACAAAACACTGCAGTCAAATTCATGGTGTCCATAGAAATGGCTGTCTTTGGAGATCTGCTCAGATATTATTTTTCAGGAAGAGCCAAGTTTTAGTAGATAATTTTTCATTATTAGGCTTTCATTGAAGGATACAGAGGACTAAAAAGATTTGGTGGGTCATTAAAATAAGTACAGATCTGACACTGTGGGGTTTTAAACACAAAACAAAATCCTGGCCCCTCCAAAGGGGCCTTGCTTGCTTCCTTCGGGCCCCATGCTAATTTCATTGCTGGTTTCAGAAGGGTAAGGACTTCCACTGATTTTAATTTTGCAGTGTTTCTTTTAGCATGCCGACATTGAAATATTCAATTTCTTTTGCTGAGGGTTTCATGAAAGGAAGCTGTGCACCCCTTCCATGGCAGAGCATTTGTGGGATAAATTGCATTTTACAAGCACATGAGCTTGTGATGATCCCTCAGATATTGCAAGGCTACACTCTGAAAACATTGGTGCTGCTTGTTTTTCTCTTTAGCACTCTGAGACAAATACTTCAGCTTTTCATCACTGCCACAAGCCTGGGCTGAAGGGGCAATAGCAAATATGTAGGGAGAATATTGTGATATGCACCATAAAATTGTGCCAAGGTGAAAGGAATATCCAGGCTCAAATGATCTCTTCCCCTGAGGCTTTTATGATTTATTTTAATGTTTTCTAAGGTGAAGTGCTGGATCCAAGCCTTGCTACCATCCAGCATCTTTCATGTCAGGCAAAAAATCTTTTACTTGTGTCGTCCTTGGCCACTGCTCCTCCAGATACTGGTGATTTCAGCACAGCAGGGTTTGCTTGTGGAAAGTCTGTCACTGCTGTCATAATGTGCTGCTCTGTGGGTACTGCATCCACCTCTGCCTGGTCTGTTCTCAAGGGATGTGTGCCAGGGTTACACTGAACTGTGTCTCAGTTTTGCAGCCTGAGGAAATGACTGGGGTTTGCTGTGTTTCTGAGAAGGTGGTTGAAGGAGCTGGATTTGCTGGATGGGCAGCAGGAATAGAACCAGGGTGAAGTACCAGTGTGGCGTGGCTGAGAGTGTGGGTGGCACCTCCATGACATTTCTTTCTCTCATTGTGGCGTTTGAAAAAAACTCCCCCAGAGGCAAGCAGGGGTGCCTGGTTATGATGTCTTGGCTCTGAAGCTGGCTAGCTGTGATTGCAGGGATCTGCAGCCTGCTCTGGGTTAGTACAAACACATCTTTCAACCTGTAAAAAGCCCGCTGTGTTTCCTTGAAGGATATCAGCAAGTATGTAGGCAAACCTATGCTGCTTTTCTTCTGGAGGCTTCGTCTCCCAAGTAAGGTTCTTGTGAGTCTTTGCTCAAGTCCATGAATTCAGTGGCAGCTGAAGGAATTTAGCAGCTTTGGGTACCAGTCACCCTTTGGGGCTGCAGAAGGCAGCATTGCACTGTGGACAGGTCACTGAGCTCTGGTGTCACTGAGCTCTGGCTGGCGTTGATTGGGCTGCCTGAGCTCACAGCCCTGCACACAGCTCAAGGGAGAAGGAATGGTGAAATGTGGAGGGCTGAAAATGACCTCAAGAAATTTCCCACCCTCCCCATCAGCCCCCCACCACAGATAAAAGTTATCTAGAATGTCCCTTTTTCTTGGTGTAGGAGGGATTCTCACTTCAGCTTGTCTGAGCCCAGGACCACAAGGCCTGGGAGGGGAATAGTGAATATTCCCCATACAGTGAATGGAGAAACTATTCATCAGGACCCTCTTCTTCTGGTGATACCAGGTTTTCTGTATTTATACTGAAACTGTATTTCAGTTTCTGAAATAATTTTTACTTTAGCTGCCTCCAAACTCTGTAGAGTTGAGAATTGGAGCAAGCAATGCTGGTCAATTAAAATGGCTATATAATTTGAATTGACATAATAAAGACTATAGTATAATTAATTTTTTCATGCTATAAAATAGGACAGGAATTAATCTCAGCTAAGTAACCAGTCTGTTGTACTTCCTCACTTGCTACAATGAACATTCTTCTATGCAGTGAGATTTTCTAGCAAAGAAATGCTGAGAGAAGAGGGTGATGACCATGGCCTTGCTTTCTAGCTGTCCCAAGCATGGTGATGTGTAGTACTTTACTGAGGGCTAACCAAAACTAAAAATCCTGTCTGTATATCTCCTGTCCAGCTCCTCCAAGCCACTCAATGTGATGAGCACAGCCTGGTTCTATCTGTTCTCCATCTGTCCCTTCCTCCATCATCTTTGCTATCGTTATTTGTCAACATCTGGCCTGAAAGATTGCCTCTTAGCACAGTGCTGATGGGATCTTTCCATGGAAGATTAAGGCTGGAGTGGATTGACAGGAGACAATATCCTTGCTGTGGGAAGTTTGCCAGTTGTGTGCAGGCTTGGTGCTGCTGCTCTTCCAGTTACTCCAATTCATAGCTGGACATGGGCAAGGGTCAGTTGCAGCTCCATGACCTCTGACCTGTACATCAGGCCACAGGTCTGGTTTTGGGAAAGGCCTCCTGCACATAGCTGCTGCACATGGCCTTCAAGGAGACCTTCTGTCTGTTTACATCAGCTGCACCATCCCATGGAGGTGATTTCCCACCTGGTCAGGTGGTTTCCACCGTGTGGTCACAGGGCTTTAATCAAGGCTGTGACAACGATCACAACATAGTGGGGCTGCTGGCAGGAGGAGCTGAGATGTCATTTCTTACTGTGTCATGCTCCCCAGGTGGTTGATGTGTCTGTAAATCACACAAGTGCTTTCCCGTGGCTTTGCTTTCTGCTACTGCCTCAGCTGCCAGGATTTACATGGGACACAGATCTCAGCTTGTGGCAAAAGCACAGCCTCCTTTTCTTGTAAAGGTACTTGGTATGTATTTCCAGTGCCCTGAAGCACAGCTGAGGGCCCTGCTAAGCTCACTGAATCCAGGCTCTGAGAGATTATATTTCATTTTGTTTTATCGGGTTTGCTTTCCTGTGGAGTCTGTATTTTTTCCTGTGTCTGCACAGGGAGCATGGGAGTATCCCGTGGCATTTCGGAAGGTTAGGAGATTCCCCTTACCTGGTTGGCCTCCTGGTCTGCTCCTGAGAAGCCGTTGGAAACCCTTGTTGCTCTTTCCCAAAGGTGATATGTGTCCTGCAGTAACCAAAAGGTATCTCTTACCTTGCAGGAGCAGCCTGGGGCCTGGAGGCACAATTGCTTCTGGCTGTCAGTAGCACAGTAGTAGGTGATGACTCTCTTTTTCCATATTCAGGGCAGACTGGCAAAAGTTTCTGTGCTTTGAAGCTATCACACCAGGGAGGATTTCCATGTGTGTTGATGCTTTCCACAGCTACAGCAGCTTTGCTGCAGTTGCAAAAAAGTCTTGTCCCAGTCTAGAGGGAAACCTTTGTATCTATTTCATCTCAGACTTTATATCTCAAAGATAGCCAAGTAAAACCAGCAGAGTTTGCACCAAAGTGCTCAGTTTTGTTGACTTCTTGAAGGGAATGTCAAGAGATGTTCACAGTGTTTAGAAGAACTGTTGGATTTATTTATGTATTTATTTTGGTATGAAAATACTGGCTGATAGTCCCATGTCCCTTTTAAGCCATTTGAGCTGACATTTCTCTTATTTCTTTCATTAAAATTATTTTTATCCTGGCTCATGGGACTGTACAAGTAGCAATTAAAACATTGCTTGGTATTTCCTTGCCCATCTTATCTGTTCTTCATCCCTCGCTCCTTTCAGCTCTCCCCAGCTCTCCCCCCTTCCCTCCCCAGCTTGCCTTTAAGAGCTGGGAAAGCCAGTGCTGGCGCATTATGTTGCCTGTCTGATTGTTGTGGGGTTGTGTTTGTGTGGGTAAGGTCACCAGACAAAAAGACCACCAGGCGGGGGTGGGTGGGGGATGTTCAGTCCCCTTCCATTCAGGCCTTGTGGCAATGGGTGGGAAGAGTCTTGTTTGCATGACAGGATTTCAGGGGGAGATTGCTTTTTGTTTAGGTTTCTTCCACTGCTGCTGCAACGGGCCCTGGAGGGCTACAACAAAAGTAGAGCTTATATATGAGATTCATGGGGCTGAAGCAAAGCTGTCAGTGCAGGAGTGACTGAGCCTGACCAGTCACTGTGCTCTTGCAGCCTGGAGACTGCCAGCAATTGCTCTGGCTGGGGTGTTTGTGCCATGTCCAGTTGTGGCTCTGGTGGGAGTGCTGACTCTTGTGGGCTGAGATCCTTAGTGGGATGAATGCTCTGAAGTGTTCTGTCTGAGGAATGAGGGTCAGAGTGCAAGGGGACAGCTCTACAGACCTGCCACAGTGGCTATGCTTCCTTGAGTATTTCTGAGATTTCCAGCCAGTGACTTTTACTTGCAGCATCTGCCTCTTTCCTTGCTATCAGGTCCACATTTTCGAGAGCATTCTTGTGTTTAAACAGCGCTTACTTCCTCATCATCCCTGTGAGAAGCTGAGCTGCTGTCCCTGGGTGTAGCTCTCCCCTCACCCCATCCTTAGAAAGCAGCTCAGTCTGTATTTACCACTGGTGTGCACAAAGGCAAACATTGTCAGGGACTCATTGTAACTGTCCCACTTACCCTGATTTCATTTGCATAAGAAGATTGACCAGCCTGTGGTAGTGACATTGCCTTGGCTGTCTGATATGGGACACTGTGATTTGGGAAGCAGGAAAGAACTGGAGTCCCCAAGCTGGATGCAGGATGGGGAGAGGGGGGCTGTTTTGGTCCCTACCAGCACAGCTGCTACAGCAGCCCTTCTTGGAAGGAGGATAAATTGTCAGATCTCAGGCACGGCAAGTTCCTGACCATGTCTGGTTCACATGTAGCAGCTGCCAGCTTCCCAGAGATGCAGATTCCAGGTACCCCAAGCACACCTGAGCTTCTGGCTGTCCCATATGAATAAATCCTTCCCCTGCGTAGTGTGTATGTGTGTATTTATCTATGTTTTTGTCAGTAGGTGTTGACCCTTCTCGAATGCTTCTAGACTAAGCAGTGACCTGCCGTGTGTTGTCACTTCCCTCAGGCACATGTAACCTCTCCTCCTTGTCTTTGGATTTTTTCCAGAAAGCTAGCTGTTCCTCCAGGCAGGCACTAAAGCAAGAGGAAAGCAGCTGGGATGGAGCAGAAGTCAGGAAGCAGGCTGAAATGGTATGATCTCTTGACCCAAAACAACAGCTAGTGCTGGTAGGACTTGCTTGCATTGCAGCAGCTCCACAGCTCTCGCTCCTTTCAGTGGATTGAGAATGATTCATATTTCCTCTCCCTTCCCCCCCATGCCACATATAACATGATCTCTCTGTGCCCAGGCTGGCAGATGGAAACCCAAAACACTCTTCTGGTTGCAGTAATGGTTCTTCATGGGCTCAACCGGCCTGTAAAGCTGCAATGCTCAAACTTGTGAGCTTTGGCAGAGCTTTCCTTCCCCCTGTCCCTGCTGTGTGTGTGCCTGCACAGACACACATCCATGTCTTCATCTCCCTGCTGCTTCCAGGAGAGACTCTCACTCTTGGCTATCTTTCCTTGTTGTTTGTGGATATCACCAAGCTTAGCGTGTTTCATGGAGTTGTTTTGACCTTTGCTCCATCTTACCTGCTCCTTCAAAATTCCCCCCCTCCTCATATTTGGCAGTTGTGAATTTTTATTAGTTGGTTATTAGGTGGCAGTACAGGAGTGTTGTCATGGAGGTGGCTGGAGCACAGGCAGCTCATCTCAGCTACAGTAGTATTTTAAGCCTCTTGCATCCTTGGGTGAGTTACTTTGTCTCTCTGCAAATTACTTTGGTAATTCATAATTTGGTAATTACTTGGGTGAATTACTTTGCCTGTTTCCCAGTTCAAAAGTGGAACTCTTTATGAGGTGGTACCACTGTGAATTATAAAGAACACAAATTATAATTTCAGAATGTACTATGTCCTAGAGACCTGATTGCTAACAGCCAGATCCCAAGTCTCTGCCCTTATATTTTTGGATCTCTCTGAGAGG
Organism: Rhipidura dahli; assembly: GCA_013399225.1. Classification (NCBI taxonomy): domain Eukaryota; kingdom Metazoa; phylum Chordata; class Aves; order Passeriformes; family Rhipiduridae; genus Rhipidura; species Rhipidura dahli. The sequence goes on from VXAC01003981.1 coordinate 531,117, forward strand.
GATTGATGATCCAGCCCAGATTTCTCAGGAATTTCTTTGTTCTTTCTTTGGCAGGACATGGAGCAGGGAAAGAAATCCTTACGTATTTTCTCAGATGAGATGCTACTTGTGCTCTGACTCCAGGACACTCACATTTTTTGCCTGAAATTACCCACATTGATATTGCTATGTTTGCTTGGTGCAAGGAACGTCGAAAAAGAAGGGTGCAGAACAGAGTCTCAAGTTGAGGCACAGATGGGGTCCTCACGGTTCCTCTAGCAACCCTTTAAAAGCCAGTTTGTATGTTTGACTTCCCTGATGTGTTGAAAAGGCAAAGTAGGGTCAAATCTTGTGGTTTCTTTCCATTGTGTTTGTTTTTGCAGGGAGTGTCCTGCTTCTCCTGCATTTCTGTGACCTCTCATTTTAGCTTATGTGTTGGTGGAGTCTTTTTTTGAGCAAGCAAAACATGTGCTCTAGACACTGAATTTGCTTTCAGATGGCTCTTCCTAACAAATATGAAGTGAAATACTATGATTTAAAGCCTTACACTATCCCTTTTAAGCTGAGTCACTGTGTCTTTTGCTTTGCATTGGGAAAATAGCTTTGGCACAAGTTCTTGTAGGGGTGACTGATAGACCTAGGAGGAAAACAGAGACACTGGCCACCCAAAAAGGATGGGAGGGCATCCAGTTTTCAGCTCTGCCTGTGAGGTTGAAGTAATAAGATGTGCCCTTTTTAAATGCTTTGTTTTCCCCAGCTGTGCAAAGGGAGGAGGTGGATGAATAATGATCCAGAGAGTTTTGTTTGAAATTCACCAAAAGGCTAGGGAAAACACTGTTTGTTTCTTTTCAAGCAAAATATTTAATTTGATTTGAGCTGAACCATCTGGGCACTCTGAATAGGAATATAAATGACAATTTTTAAGGAAACATTTTGAAAATGGCAATATCCAGTGCTTTGGCCTTTTAGAATCTGAAGGAACTTCTAAACAATCAATGTTCAAATCTAAGGAAAATTCTCAGGCAAGTCTTGGTATGATTAAAATCTCATGAAATATCTTTGCTTGGGAAAGTTTTGCTTTGAAAAATTTATCCTTACTTTGTAAGTGGGAGAAAAGCACTGCAAATAACACTGCTGATAAACAATATCATGCATATAAACTACATCTTGTCCCGCCCTTGGAGCAGTGTTACACTTGCATCTCTTGGGCTGTTGCTTGTAATTATCCTGGTGCTTTATCCTATCAGCCGTTTCCATGTCACTGGTTCAGTTTTGCTACAGCTCCCTTTGATGGGGGCAGTCTGACCTTTGGTGGCTGCTGTTTGATTTGCTCTGGGTTCATGAGAATTCGTTGGCTGGGAGCAAAGGAGGTGCCCAGTGGTGGGATTATACAGGGACAGACCATGGTAGCACTGTCTGCTCAAGGCAGCCTTTCTGCTCCTGGATTAAGGTTCATGCTGTTTTACTTGTCTGTCTCTCTAAGGCCTTGTCAAGTCCATGTGGGAAGCTGTTCTGTCTGCACTATTTCACTTTGTCCTGCTCAGCTCTCTTCCTGCCTCATTTCTCCTCCCTCTTTCCCCTTCCATTCAAGCAGCATCTTTCAGTCCTCCCCATTCAAGGTCTGTCTTTGCTCTCTGCCCTGTGTAAAACTTCCATGCCCTCCCTACCATTCATCACCTCTTGCTCATTCACCTCCCTGCTTTCCTTTATCCATTCATCTGGGCTTCCCCTCAGCCAGTCTGGGCTGCCCTCTCCTCCTGCCCCTTCCGCAGCCCTCCTTTTGTGTGTTTGCACTCCCTTCTCCGTGACCATCCAGAGCTCAGCAGTCTGCAGTGTGCTCTGTGAGGATGCTCTGCTAGAAATTGGCCCCAACTGATGAGCTGATTAATCCTCAGTGGAAGTCTGGTGGGACTGTTCTGGGTGGATTTGTCTCTCTAGTTACCCTGCAGGTGAGAAGATTTCTTTTCCCCCCACTTCCTGGAGATGCAGCATGATGCATGAACAGGAAGAGTATTGCAATTTCCTAACCTTCCTGTTCAGTCTGGTCTTTCTGTCTCTCCCTCCTGGCTTGTTTCACCTTTGTTTGCAGCAGTTGCAGCTCTCAGGTGACTCTTTGGGAGGTTGTTTGGATTTCCTCATTCTCAAGGAACATAATATGAATTCTCTGAATTATGCTGGCTCTGTAATTATGGTTGTTGCCTGTGTCTTCTCTGCTTCTTTCTTTTAAACCATCTACTTGGAGGCTGTATCAGTTTTGGCAACCCATCTCTGCACTCGAATATGTGTTTGAAGTGTTCCCCAGGAAATACAGCTTGTGAATTGCATTAGCCAGGACTAGTTTTTTCTGGTTTTCAATGCAGCCACGACCCTGTGCTTGTGATGCAGGCACAGGAAATATGGACCACAGCCTCTGCCAAAGATTTCCCAGCTTGCTGAGCACCTGGTCCCCTGCAGCTCCCACAGTGCCAGCAGTGTGCAGACATCACCCCTTGCTATTGAAGGAGCAGGTCTCTGCTGCAGTGTGGCAGGAAAACAAAGTGGGAGGTCTGCTGGCCTATGGGTGCCCATGGGGGGCTTCAGCTTTGAATGGTTAAACTGCATTCAAGCCAGTCTGGTCAAGTAAAAGGGGAGTATTAGAGCTTGGGAAGAGTGGACAGGCTTATCAGAAGAAGCAGGTGCTTTGAAAGCTTGTGTGAGCCCTGTGCATGTGGGATACCTGATCAGCTCAGTAAAGGAGGCAAAAATGAGGTGGAGACAGGCAAGGAAAGGGTTCTGTGAGTGTATGCAGGTTTGGCCGACAGGACAAACTCTCTGTTGTGTGGGAGGCTGTGAAAGGACCACCCACTGCTGTCTTATGAGGCTGAAAGGAGCCCCTGATACAGCCTGGGAGGACTTGTCAATTCTCTGAGAAGGACCCTTTCCCCTGCTAACTGTATCAAAGTGGGATTTCAAATCCTGCTGTGGTTTGTTTTCAGGATGGTGAGTGTGTAAAAGGGATTCCCCATTCATTGTGCTTTTGCCCCACAGAGACATTGAACCTGGCAGGGCACATCTAGCCCCAGGCCAGTCCTGCATCTTGTCACCTGCAGACAGAACTTTGTGCTCCAGCAAGGCTTGGACTGGGAACCATGCATGAACAGCAGTTCTTCCTATGAAGTTATTTGCATTCCTGTTTTGGAGTTTATTTAGTTGTGATTTGCTTTAAAATGTCAGACATATTTTCTTTCTGTTTGAAAACATGTTGCAGAGAGAACTCTGGGAACACTGTCCCTTGTCCCCAGTAAAAGCATATAGGAATCCAAAATGCAGCTTGATTTTTCTGATCTGTGGTTTTGCAACTTTGGCACTTGAACAAATCTCTTCTACCCTTAAACCAAAACATATTTGACATAGCAGACACTGGTAAAGTGCAAGCACTGCAGAAATCACTATTGCAGTTCAATGCAGGGAACCTGCAGTCTCATCCAGGAATGATTTGGGTAGATCACCTAAGAAACAATGCAAACCACCACAGCTTCCAGCAGTCTGGCTCCTTCCTGCACCTGTAACTCCTGTGATCACCTTGGAAAGATGCAAGCCAGGATTTCTTGCTCTCAAGTGTTTAAATGGTAGAAGTTAGAGAATAATTAATGCTCCCAGCTCCAGGTTGCATTTGGAACCAGCCTGTCTGTAGTACTTTTGAGATGGTTGTGTCGTTGCAGTGCAGTGCCAGTGCCTACAAGGCATTGCTGGGAATCATGTGGTACCTCTGTCTCCTCTTCACAAGGCTGACTTCTGCTCCAGTTTAGCCTGGAAAGCAGAGGAGTTTCTTTGGTGGCTTCTAGTCCCCATGACTGAGCAAAGCCAGTTGTAGGACCAGTTAAATATCTTTCTCAGTGTGTTTAGCAGGAGTTTTGCTCCATGGTTGTTGGCTCTAACCAGAAGCATGGTTTGAATTCCAGTATAGGTGGGTCATTTTGGCTACACAGGTGCTATGGCACTTGTTAGCTGGAGTTTTACATGCATCTGTTTAGCTTGAGCTTTTCTGAGCCCTAATAACTTGCTCTCAGGTCAGAAGAGAACTGCTGGGATCATCTAGTCTCTCCTAATGTAGGCAGGAAAGTTTACTGAGTGAACTTCTGCTCGACCTCAACCATACCTCATCTCCTAGGAGAACTTCCCATTCAATTGTAAAAGTTCTGGTGAAGTTAGTGAGACGTTTCACTTGTTAATAGTAAAAATAATAACTTACTCTAATCTAAAGCTGTCCAGTTGTACTTCTATCCCCTAGATGTGATTATACCTTTTTCTTGGTGGAGAATCCCATACTGCCAAATTTCTGTTCCTCTGGACAGCGATCAAGTCATTGCTTAACCTTCTCTTTCATAAGGTAATGAATTGAGCCTGTCAGAGCAGCCAGTCAGACTGTACCAGTAAAAAGTGCCCAAGAGGTAATGTCACCTCATTTACAAAACTGCAGGTCCCATTTCCTTTTTTGCAGGCAGCGTTACCTTGAGAGCATTCAGCTATAACAAGCAAGGGCTTTTTTTTCCCCTGCCAGGAGTGGCGGCTGCTGAAGATGGCATTTCCCACCCTGTACACTGGCTGGCATTCTTTGCTTCTGTCCAGATGGCTTTCTATTCATTTTTAATGTAATATGTATTATTTGCAAGTACCCAGATTTACCAAAAGATCCTGCTCCTGCTTAGTAAGTTGCTGCTTTAACTCATCTGTAAGCACGATGCAGGCTTTTCCTAAATTTGCTGCGAAGTCACTAATGAGAATTCTGTAGGAGGAAGAATGAATTCTCATGGGACCCCATTAGTGGCATTGCCATGTGATGATGGCTCTGTGACTTAGCTTTATTTTTGAGGCCTGTCAAATAGTCAGATTTCAGCATGTTGAATGTGTGACAGCCTGAGTTTGTGTCACAGTAAATCCTCAGACTCAGGGATGTCTGGTGATGTCAGATGCCCTGCAGAAATCAGTCCTACCCAGCAACCTTGTCTTATGATCTGCACCAAGTTTGTATTTTCATCCAGATAATATCAACTGGACATAATCTGTTTTCTATGGCCTATACTGACTGATATTAGACCAGTCCTCCTTCAAGTATGTGTTACTCAATACCAGCCATCTGTTCCATGCTGTGGGTTGCTGTTAGACCAACAAGACCTGCTGTATCCCATTAAATTCATGCCGGGCAGTTTAGGGAGCAGGGTGGGTGCCTGTCAGTGTGATTGCACAGGAGTTTTGGAGCTGTGGTTGGAAGGGCTACATTGCTGACTCAAAACTGGAAGAAAGGTAGCAAGCAGATCTTGATGTTCTTCCAGTGTTCCCAGACTTGCAGAAAATCAGTACTTGTAATGACTTTTTAAAATCTTTTGGATGAAAGTTACCTTGACCTGCTGATTCAAAACCAACTTCAGCACCTGCTGTGTAACATTCTCCAGAGTTACTGCTGGGACAGAAAGTGCATCATCATCATCGTGTGATAGAGATAATTCATTGGGCTTTTGTCCACATACAGAACGGAAACATTTCACCTCCCCTGACTCACACTGATACCACCTATGCAACTTTTTTCAGATAATATCAGACCAAAAACCTGTTTTTAAAGAGAAGATTCATCTGCCTCATCCGTACTAGCATAGATGCAGCTATGACAGGATTCATTATCCATAGCAGTGAATTTTACGGAAATCTTATGTATGATTAGCTGACCTGGGGGTAAGCAGGGATCTGACTGCAGGAACTTGGCCTGAAATAGAGCCCCCACTGAACAGCTCTTCTCACTGTTGTGTGTCAGTTTCTGGTTTGCTTTGGTTTTTATTACTACTTTCTATGTAGCAATAGTGATTAGAGCCTGTCTGTCTCCCAGTTTTGAGATTGACTGTGCATGCTTATGTCTTCTGTTGAGTTATCCAAATCAATGCAGCATCTCATCCAGAGTGTGTTGCATTTTGGATCTGAATGAAGTAACATAGATATTATGTCCCCTAATGATGTAGAAGCCCTGAGAGAGGTAATTAATATTAATACAGAATTTTGAGATTTTCCAGTCAGACATGTCTAAAACCACATAAACAATAATTGTGTGGTAGTAAATGAGAGTATCACGTGTTGTATGATACTATGGATATTGCTGTTTTCAGCTTTTGACATTTAATGTCTTACACCATCCAGATGAAAAGTGGGGTTTATTTTATCTAGACTGCAGAACTCATTGCTTCAGGAGATTGTGGAGGCCTAAAAACCAGAGGAATTCTAAAAGGAGAACAGGAGATTGGGCATTCGTACATTAAGAATGTTTGGGCCAGAAATGAGAGAGAGCACCAGAGCTGGGCTGGTGCTGTTGGCTACATCATTCACCAGTGCGGGTCATAGCCTGCCCAGCCTGTTACTGTGGCTGAGGACAACTACCCATGCAGGAATGTGCAACGTGGACAGTGCTGGATCAAGATTAAAAATAATACTTTCACCTGAAAAAACCCACCTGCGACTTTTTAGACTGCCTCAGCTTCTTTCCATTAGTCTTAATGCATTGACATAAATAATAAAACAGGAAGAAGCAGAGTTGGAGAAGGCTCAGTCTATAAACATGTCTCTTTGCATTAAGCCTTGTGGCATAATGGAGGGCATCTCCTGCCACCTATGCTGTCTCATTAATCATGTAATATCTCCCTCACTTTCAGTGCTGTGTCTCCTTCCCTGTCAGTACTGCTGGTAATGGAGCTTCTATTTACCCTGGCTTCTTTCTGGGGAGTGGCTTTGGTTTCAAAGCCAGCACAGTGGTATATTTTGAATAATTTAGTTCTGGGTGGCTTGAACACTGTGTGCAATTCCCCAGCTGAGACTAGAGGCTGATTTCTGGAAGTATTCTGCCAGGAGGCTGATTTGGAGAGAGGCAGTGGGATCGCTCAGAGTGGTGGGATGTGGAGGTGGCCAAGGACTGATCTTTTGATTATCTAATTCTTGTTGAATCCGTGCTTCCACTCTCTGCTTAGATGAAGTGCTTCTGCAGAAGGCAACTACAATGGTAGTAATGTAGATTCCTTCCTTGTCTTTATGCCTAAGACAGTAGGAGAAATAAATTAGAACAGAAATGCCTCTATAGATTGGCCAACTAGCTCATGAACCTGGTCTTTCAGGGTACTCTGCTCTTCAGGGAAAAGGGAATCCTGTACCAGCCCCCTCCATCTCCACTTTGCTATGTGTTGTATGCAGAGACACATTTACCCAAATCCAGGTGACAGGCCCTCTTTTCTGGAATGCCTCCTGGCTTAGGTGAGTGCTGAGCTGGGCAGCTCCTTGCTCTCACTGCAGCTTTCCTGGGAGCACTGCTCGGTGAGGGAATATCCTCCTGTGCTTAAAAGCAATCTGGCTTTTGAGAGCTGGGTGATGTCCAGCCCTCAGGTTCACCTCAGGTCAAAGCAATCTAACATGCCCTAAAAGTACTGCTAGACAGCCCTTAATCACTTTATTTTGTGTGGGCAGTGGTGAGTTGTTGCATATAGGTAAAACCTTATAAAATGAAGGCCTTTGTTGCCTTTGTAAAATCATGGCTCAGGCCTGTTACTTTGGCTAAATAGAAAAGGACTGTGAGAAAGAGACACAGCTGAATTAGGGGTAGAAAAACATGCTGCGTGACTGCCACGTGCTCACATCATGGTGTATAGTGGTTGGTTGAATGATGTTTGTTATGCCTTAAAACCATGTAAAATGATAACCAGCTAACTGCTTTAAAAGGCCAGAATTTTGCAATAAAGCATCTCTCCTTTGCACCTGCCTGGGGAATCTGCATTGCTCCTTATCACGACAGTGAGTAAATTCATTATTTACAGGGGAGGCGAGTGTGTGTCACTGGAGCCAGCACTGCTGTTTTACCACATGTGTTCAGGCAACTCAAATGAGGTGACTTTAAATGCTGGGAAGCTGGATTTCAAGGTGGAGTGATATGCATTTACCTCTGACTGTCCTTCCTCTCTGCTGGATTAGGGTTTCTCCTCTCAGGGTTTCACCTCTCACCTTTGGAAGAGACAGCAGGATCATTAAGCATCCCTAGATTTCCAGGCTATGCCACCTAAACAGTCTGAGTTCCATCCAGCAAAACTCTGAGTGGTTTCTGAAATCCTTGGAGATTAAAAGATGTTGCATGAAATTGACTCCTCCTTTCCAGTGGAAAAGGGCTTACAAGTAAATAAGAAACAGGCCAACTATTGAGAGCTCCTTTCTGGTGGGAAATGAATCAGGAGTTGTCATTTCTATATAATATGGAGGAGAAGCTAAAGGTCAGGGCAATTTCTTTGCAGAATCTCCTAGTCTGGAGCAGAGCTGGGGTCAGTGCCAAGAGGTCTGACACTACCAGGCCAGTCTCTCCAGCACCAGACCATAGAATGATTTCAATTTTAAGGAACTGGTCCAACTCAAGGCCAATTTCCAAATTAGATGAAGTTGCTTGGAACCTTGCCCACTGGAAAGACAACTTGTGGCTTGGGTGATGTCGAGACAAAGCCCTTCAATGAGGAAACAATGGGTGGTAGCAAACTCTGTTCCTGCAATCCTAAAGCCAGCCAAGGATCCTCCTGTTGTGCCCGGTTCAGCTGTTGACTCTCCAGCTGCTCTGATGCCCCCAAGGGCTGTTTGCCATCGGGAGAGGAGCAGCTGGCTGCACTCTGTGAAATCTCTGAGTTTTCCCAAGATACCCATTGTCTGTCTGCAGCACCAGCCTCCACCCTACTTGCTCACTCAGCTGTGGCTGATGTGTCTTTAATTAAAGAAGAGGAACAATTTGAGATTTCATTTTCTTTCCTCAAGTGAATTCCTATTTTCATCACAGTTCGTGATGCCCCCTCACCTTAATTTTGTCTTGTAGTTTTGGTGTGGGACCTTTAGTTTGTGGTATGTCTCCTCCACTATAAGGAAGAAACGGGAGAAAAACAGCTTTGTTTTGGACCAGGGAATTAAGATCCTAGGTCAGATGGCTGCTATGGTCATTAACATATTTACATTTTTGTTTAAGAGCCTGGTTGAAGATCAAGGGAGTTCAGGGCGATTGTCATTGAAATGCGGAGGAAACCTTGCATGAAATTGCCGTTAGTGTCTTGTTGTCTGGGGGCACGAGGGGGGGCAAACGGCTTCCCCATCCCTGATCACTTGTCTGCCCAAGTGCGTGGACAGGCAGAAGGAACTGTGCTGAGGGAAGGCAGCGTGGTGCCTGTGCTGTGGGAGCTCCCAGCGGGGGCTGGAGTCAGGCTCAGCACGGCCTTGCTGCTGCCTCCAGGCACTGTCTGTCCTCGGGTGAGACCCTGGTGCTCGGCTGGGCTTGTGGGACAATTGGTCCTGAAGGAGATCGTCATGGATAAATGCATGAAGCGGCTAGCAAAGGTCAGTTGCCTCTTTTATAATTGATGGACCCGAGTGTTCTGAGTCTGCTGTCACATGTTTTTGCACTGGTGCAGCATCACCTGGAGTGCTGTGTGCAGCTTTGGGCATCACATTTTAAAAAGGACATGAAGCTATTAGAGAGTGTTCAAAGGAGGCCACGAAGATGATGCGGGGTCTTGAGGCGAAGCTGTGTGAGGAGTGGCTGAGGTCACTCGGTTTGTTTGGCCTGGAGAAGAGGAGAATGAGGAGAGACCTCACTGTGGTCTTCAACATCCTGACGAGGGGCAGTGAAGGGGCAGGTGCTGATCTTATGACCAGTGACAAGACTCAAGGAAATGGCTAGGGCTGTGTCGGGGCAGGTTTAGGTTGGCTATCAAGGGGTTGTTGTGCACTGAAGCAGGCTCCCCAGGGCAGTGATCACGACACCCAGCCTGTCTGAGTTCAAGAGAAGTTTGGACAACACTCTCAGGCACATGATGGGATTCTTGGGCTGTCCTGCATAGGACCAGGAGCTGGACTCAATGATCCTGATGGGACCATTCTAACTCAGCACATTCTGTGATTTGCCATGTGTAGGACACAGGATATACAGGACCTGCTCAACCACTTGATTTTTGTGGATAGCGGAAACAGTGAAGTGTTGTGTGGATTTTGAGTGGTGACAGATAAGATTTTTATATGCTATTTATATAGAACTGTTATGCAATTTAAAAATTGTCTAAACATAAATAAGAAGACTTCCTTACAGCCAGGGTTGACAGTAAAACATTCTGCTCCAGGTTGTGGAAGCTCTGCTCTGACCCTGCTCTGAGGTATTTTAGTTCAGCTGTCAGTTGTTCATGGTTTATCTCTTACTCTTGTGTTGTTCAGATCCACTGTTTTACTTCAAACTTATTTCTAATTAGTATCATTAACATCGTGCCAAAAATATTTATATATAATAACAAGGAGGAGAAGAGATTCCATAGCCAAATTACACTTCAGAAAACATCAGCTACCCTCTGCCACTGCTTTGATTTTTGTGGAGCAAGCAGCAAGATTGTGAGCGGAAGGAGGAATGCTGGTGCCTATTGGTGTGAGACAGAAGTATTCTTGGAGAGGATTCACTTGTAGCCACCAGACAGCCACAGCTTCAGCTGTGCCTTTGGAAGCCAGCAGCCAGTAGCAGCAGCATCCTGAGTGACAGGATGTGTCAGCTCTAACACTAGTGAGTCTGAAGTCATTAGTGTGTCCTTGTGGGCTGGTCTGAAGCTCTGAAGCTGTTGTGTCATTTCTGTTCTTGGTTATAAAATGCTTCTTTTTGGAAGGCTTTAAAACAGAACAAAGTCTGGGAAAAGTGGATTGTGATCTCAGCAGCTCTTCTGTGCTCTGGGGGCCTGTGTGCTTCAGCTCTATATCTCATCTGCCCTTTGAAGGAATAGCCATGTCCCCTGTGGCTGCAGCCCTCAGTCTTTCCTACAAAGTCAAACAACGAGCACGCAGCGTGGGGAGAGTCCCACACTTTGGGTGCTGACCCTGGCCCTCAAAGTAGGCAGGAACTTAAGCCTTCAAGGAGCAAATGTTTTTGTCTTAGACAAGCTAGGTTCTGACATTTTAAATATCAAGATACAGTTAAAGTGGTGCAGTTAAGTACGATGTTGTTTAGGTCAAATGTTTTTGGGAAACAGGGATGAACAGAGCAGTATCTATGGGATTGCAGGTCTTAGATCCATTCACTGAATGACTCATCTCCCAGCTCCTACAAATTCCCCTTGAGAAAGGTCATCTCAGCTATTGTGCTAATAATACTTCATTTCCTGGGTATGTGTGTCTGGGACTGGGCACCACAAACAGGCTGGCCTGAGAGTCACAGCAAGAGCCAAAACTCATCAGAGCTGAGCCCGAGTGCAGAAGCTCTGACTTTTGGGGTTGGTTTTAGAGTTTGATCTGCTAACTCAAAGCATCAGAGTGGGCCAGAGTAGGGGAGCAGAACTTCTCCAGGGATTAATATTAAGCCTTTGTTTAACACTAAACAGCTGATGAAATCCACCTTTGGCTCTGAGTGCCAGCTGTCAGGGAGGTACATCCAGGCCACCTCACAAGGGCAGGACAACCTTTGGCAGAGAACGGGAGAGAGTGCCCAGCTCTGACTGTCCACAGGTCACTTGGTTTATCTTGTTTTGTGTAATCCACTTGCCCCAGAAGCTTCCTCACAGAAGGGCTGCTGCTTTGACAAAAGGCAGACAGCCCTACTCCAGCAAGGAGCTGTATCTTCCCCTCCTCAGGTTAGACAGTTCCTCCTCAGCCAAGCAGCTGGGGAGAGCAGAGCAGTGGGACAAAGGTGCTCAGGCCAGAAGGAGACGGACCCAGATCCTCGCACATGGGCACTGCAACCTGTAAACAAGCTGCCCGTGCCTGAGGTTGTTATAGTGTTCTGCTCACTGCAGAGCCATGCCAGCCCTGCTGCTGGCAGGCTGCATCCTCTGCCACATCCTCCTTCCCACCTCCTCCCTTGCCAAGGCAGCCTTTACTCCACTGTGTCTGATAGAAGGCCCGGCGCCTGTTCAACTTTTGTTCTCCATTAGGAAAGAGAAAGGATTGGCAGGACCTTTTTGGCTCTGCCAAGGCCCTATTATGTCCCAAATGTTTCCATGAAAAGCCTCCCTCCTGACCACCCTGCCCCCTGACAGCCATTCAATCCAGCCAACAAGCTTGATATCATTATCTACAAAAGGAGGCCAGTGAGCACCAGCATCCTCACAGCCAAGTTTGGGAAATCAAAGGCAAAAATCTCCCAGCAACAGAGAACTGGTAGAGATCAGACTGCACCAAGGCTGGTCTGGCAGCTTACAGCCACTAGTTTTCCAAGCACATCAGAAACATGCTCGGCGTGGTGCCAGCACTGGCTTTGTCAGGGCTGGGGCTGTGCCCTGAGAGCTGGCAGCCCCTCACAGAGTGCCCTACAGGCCACTGGATCAGTCATGAGTTTGAACAGCCTTGTAAAGGTGTCTCTTTTCATCGGTGGCATTTTTAGGAGATTAGCCACTTAGGCTGAGGGAAAACAGTGATGGTTGTGGTCAGAGTGGGATTCACTCCAGGTCTCACCTGGGACTTTCCTTCTAATGACTCTGGTTTACGTTCTCAAAATGGCATGTGGCTGCCTTGTCACTTTTAGTTTGACATGGTGCTCATGTGCTTTGCTTCCTGTCCAGAGATTTTTTTTCCCAACTGTCTTAAAATAGCTCTTCAGCAGTGAAAGCACTTACCATAGTGAAGGCTTCTGTAGAGGTGATCTGGAAAGGTGACTGTCAGAAACACTGAGCACAGAAAGGGCTTGAGGAGAGTTGGCATGTTCCTGTGGTGCAATTGTGTTAGGAAATAGAGGAGTAAAACTGTTTTCAGTGCATTTTATCTCACAAACTGCATCGCTGGTTTGCTTGATGTTCCAGATAGAAAGAGATATAAAAAATAGACAAGGGAAATGATGATGCAGAGGGAAGGAAGGTGAAGGGAGCTGACATAGCTGAAGCTTGGGTGGAGATGGGATGGTGGTGTGGGTGATGGTGCCTGGACTCACCCCTCTCTGCAGCAGGGTGCTTTCCAGTCCCTGGGTGATTGCAGGGCAGTGTCACCAAAGCCTAGAGCAGCCGCTGGGTCCCTGTGGGTGTGCAGCAGGTGATGAATGCATAGGAGGACAGAGTTGTGTGTAACATGGAATTGTTAATCGTGGCACTTTCCCCTCCTATCCCAGTTTGATCCTGACAACACTGGCTACATCAGCACTGAGAAGTTTCGCTCCCTTCTCCAGAGACACGGCTCGGAGCTGGATCCCCACAAGCTGGAGGTTCTGCTAGCCCTGGCAGATAGCAACTCTGAGGGGAGGATCTGCTACCAGGATTTCGTCAACCTGGTGAGTGCTCTGATTGGCAGGGCGTGTCAGTCCTTGCCTCTGCTTATAACATGGGCTGTTGAGGGACAGTATCCCCCTCTCTCTTTCCCTTCCTCTATTAACACCAGTGTTTGCAGCATCACATTCTGCATGGACTTGCTGAAGCATTCAGTGGTGACTGAATGCTTCAGCAAGAGTTAAATTGCTTCTGATTTTTCCAGGGAAACAAATTTGCATGGGAAGGAACTGTGGGAGCTGTAAAAAGATCACGAAGCAATGGCTGCTGCTAGTTTAGATGTTTTTGCTCTCAGTATCAGTTACTAACTGCTATAATGAGCCATTTGTTTGCAAGCAAGGGTACGTCAGTCTGGATGTCTCCTGTTTTATCTAGAGATTTCACCACTTCCAGACAAAAATACATAGATAACGTTGTGTTGACGTGCTGGGTGGAGTCATATTGCACTGCTGTAGGCATCAACAGCAACAGGGATAAAGTGTTTCTAGGTCATGTTCATTTGTTCCCCGAGTGAGATGTCTCAGAGTGCATGAGTCATGATCTGGATGCCTCTCTATCTCTACTAATGAGTCAATTAGTGAAGGGATCACTCAATTTCTTGTCAAGGCAGTTGGTGGAGTCAGCACAATTGTAGACATGTGTTGTCAGATGCCCAGGATGGCTTAGAAATGTTATTTGCAAGATATCTTGGACACTGGCCATTCAGGGGCTTTGCCTTGTTCTTGCTCTGTTATTGAACGCCTGAATCCCAGCAGATGTAGTGCAATATAAAGTAAGCCTGGGTGACAAAGTCAAAGAGCAGTGGAAGTTGGTGACATCTCTGAGATTTCTCTGAAAGCTGGATGTGTCCTTGATGCAGAGTATAACAATTTGCATCTCTGTGTGTTCTGCAGACAACACGGGGATTTGATCCCTTCATTTGTCATGGTCACTCATGCATGTGTTCTCGGTTCAGAAAGAAAGTGTCTTCCATATGTCCTGTTTTCACATTAATCAGAAAAGTGTGATAACATGGCCCAGCTGTCAAGGACCCTGATGGTGACCTCCATCAGGCTGTGGGCAGTGTCAAGGTGAACTTACTTCGATGGAATGACAGAAACCTGCTGTATCTAACCAGGCTGCCTTGTTAGCCCCTTGCTTATCTCTAGGTACACAGTAAAATAAATGCAGCAACTCTTAAACAGATCACACAGCTGAGGTTTTCCTCAGCTCCAGCATAACAGTGTGGTCCTCAGTGCTCAGCAGAGTATTTATAGTAACAGCTGCTGCTTCCACAGTTGGGGATATTCAAAGCAAGTGTTCACTAATTGGGCTGCACAACGCTTAGGTAGCAGGAAGAGGTATCATCGAATTTCTTTTAAGGAAATGATGGCCTAGGGCCAGCCAAAACATTGACAACAGGCGTAGGAATACAACTGGGCTTTTTCGTCTCTCCTCGCTCCACAGGGCTCGGGAGCAGCACAAGCTAATGAGAGGTGGGTGGGAGGTGAAATGCTTGGGCATTCTCCTCCTTTGGCAATAGGAGATTGTGTCAGCTCACTCCCAGCTGATGTGATTTCTGCAGAACAGCAAATTTCCTTCACTACTATGGAATGACTCCTGTAAAGAAGCCATTGGTTTTCCTGTTATCAGCCCCTCTATCCTTGTCTGCATTTTTTTGCACTTTCTAATCAATAGGCAATGCAAATGCCAGAACATTAAACTACTTACAAATGACATCTCTCTTCTCACTTCTTCTCTAATTTCTATTGATTTCCAACATCCAAACTTTTTTTAGGGCTCCTTCTCATTTCCCTCCCTTTTGAACTTTCTTCTGAACTTCCAGATGGAAAGAAACAGCACAGTTGATACAGAATCACTGTGAAATCAGGCAGTTCCTTCACTTCATAGCTGTCAGTCCTGTGTGTGGTGGTGTTTAAGTGCATTGATGTTTGTGCTTGATGATCATTAGCCCTCTCTGCTTTAAGCTCAGATTAATTTGTCTGTTTCAGTAGCTTAGCAAGAATTGACCTTCTGCCAAAAATGATGGTGCTGGGTGTGTGGATGGAAAGGCTGACCTTTCTCTAAACCAGAGGCTTTACAAGCATGGCTCTCTGTATATATGGTTTTCCTTTTGTCCAGCATCATTATGAGCACCAAGAACTCTGCCTGCTCTCTCAGACACTGTGATCCCCAGCTAAAGGACTGCTATTGAGCAAAACTGTGTTATCCTCTGATGTCCAAAATGTTTTGTGAACTTCTAGATACATCAAAAATGTAATTAGAGGACTTTTCACCTCTAATAATGACATCCACACATATGCCTGTTCTCAACTCAGCAAAGCAACTTAAATTTATGAAGTTGAAAGTTTTAAAATATGAGAATAGACCCCAGGAATCACTCAAGAAATAAATTGAGAAATGAATAAATTCAGGGAAGATGAAAACTCCTGCTGTGATCTGCAAACAGAAAAGGCACAAAAAAATCAGATAGGCAACTCACTCGAAATTACTTCTCCTCTGTGTGTATGAAATTCAGCTCATGTAGTTGTAAAGCACAATGCTGCAATCATATCCATTTCTGTTTCTGCACTGTGGTTTGTAATAACAGCGGAAAGCAGTTTCAGATGGGGTTTCTTATGCTGTGTCTGAGACAGTGCAGAGTAACAAAAGTGTTTCCTGTACAAGTGGAGACATCTCGTGCGTCTCTGCTGTCTGGTTGCTTTGCAGCATTGGGAAAAGAGAGGTAAAGTGAAAATTCTGCCTATGAGCAGCATGGGCCACAGGAGAAGATAATGAACTAAGGTGTTTAACTAACTTTGCTACTTTTACAGAAGAGACAAGCCAGGGTAATTAACTTGGGATGTTATTTGCTGGAATTCTTGCTGAACAGCAGTTGCTGTTGGCAGTCTTGGACTACTCACATAATATCCTGTGAACTGTAATAGAGCCTGCAGTAAGTAGTAAGCTCTAAGACAGAGTTCATGTGACTTGGGAAAAACAAAACACTGCTGCTTCCAACAGAAATGTTTGGCTGTAGCTTTGTAGTAACTTGAAGCTGATGTAGCATCTCAGTAATGAGCAAATATATTAGCTAATTAAATCCTTTGTTTTTTGGATCAAGAATCACCACCTGCTTTGCTCTCCCTGGCCTTGCTGGCTTCTAGGAACAGGCTAATTCTACCCCATTTTCAACAAAAACCATATCTTCTTGAAGCACTATGTGACAATAATCTGGTCACCCTAATCCAAACATTTCTGGTGCCAGCACACTTTACCCTTCAGAGAAGGATTTCCTTTAATTTTTGTGATTCCCTCTCTGACTTGCCAGACTGCAAATCGTACCTCTTCAAGTAAAGAAATAAAACTGGACAGGCAGGCTGAGAAATCTGCAGCCTCTGCTTTTCCTCCTCTGGAGTGCCAGATACACAGGTCTGTTGGCCACCAAAGAAGGTGAGAGGAAGATCTTTGCAGGAGTTCCTTACTTCATGCAAGAGGCTGGAGCTTGATTAGGTGTTAGTGGAAGGTGTCTTGTGCTATGTGTTGTTGAGCAGGTTGTTCAGAGGAGCAGTTACTTACAAAATATTGCTGGAGTCGTAAAACTAAGATAAAATACGGGGGGGGGGGGTGAAGAAGATGAAGTGCCTACCCCCAGAGTCTTACAGTGTGTCTGTGCCACTGGATACTGTACATATACAAAGGTTAGGATTTAGATGCCAGCTCTTCTGTCCTGGGCAGGGGATCTCCTTGGTGTTGGAAGAGAGAGCAGGACTGGCTGAAGGGATAAAATACTTTGGGATCGTGTTACAGTCCACAAACAGAAACAAAAAGTCCAAAATGGATCCTGGAATAAGTGGGAAATGAGCTGGTTCAGTGGAGGGTTTAACTTGCATTTTACAGCTTCATCAGTCTCTAGGAACTTACTGTATGTCTCTAGCTAAAGAAAAAATACAGAAAAACAATGTATCTCTGTCTAGTTTTAACACTTGCCTAGGCTTGTAGGACTTTGTAATGCAGTATAGAAAGATACATTAAGATGCCCTCTAGTCAAGGATGATTAAACCTAAATCTATTAGATACTGGTTGCTAGTAGCAGCAGAAGAGAGAACTTTCTTCCAAATGAACTAGTCTGGTAAATAATCATTATGCTAATTAAAGTGGAACTTAGCATAGAAATTCCCATCCCTAACCTGAACTGTTTTCCATCATATACAGTTGAAACTTGAGGAGTGCAATATCAATTTAAATGGTTGTGTACATATCTAAAATGCACACATGAGTAAGAAATATTATAAAGATTTTTTTTTTAGAAAAACTGTTTCACAAAATTGGATCTGGATTCATTTCTTTGGTGGAATCCTTCCCAGCATCAATGGGAAATGGAACAGGTATAGGGGGTTTGCTGTTTCCAACCCACTGTGTTTTGACACAGTGGGTTATTTGAACCACAGTGTTAGTCTTCTCCTGCAAGCAATGTTCTTTCAAGTAATCCTGGAATTTGAACAGTGGTTTACCTCTCCTATTGGAAGTTCTGGAAGGCCTAAGCCTGGCACATTTAATAGGAATCAGGCAAAACCTTGAACAGGGATAATTTATTTTGTCTCTCCTGCCTCTTTCTTTGAATCCCCAGAATAAACCACTGCTTGGTCAGACCAAATCAGAATGCTGGTATTTGTTTTTTTTTCCCTTTGATACTGTTCAGGAAAGTGCTACCAGGTTGGCTCAGAGGATGTGAACATCTGTGACAGATGAACTTGATGCTGAGATATGCATTTTTGGAAAAGCTGTCTCTACCCACATTAGCATTTTGTAAAAGTGTGGGCAGAGGGAAGGAAATAAATGGGAATCTTGAAAGCAAAATTGATTGAAGAGGTTGCATTTGTAAGTAAAGTGGGTTATAAAAGTGGAGCTGGCAGAGGGTTTTAAAAAGCTTGTGCTAACTTCTGATTTAGTGTTCTGTGTCTTGGAGGATCAGAGCTGGAGAGCTGAATGCATTGCCTGTCACAGAGCTCTGTGTGTTTAAAAATAGCTCAAGACCAGTCTCAAAGATGCCAATACGTTATGGGCAGAAATCCATGTTTTTTATAACCTTCTGAGTGAGGCTGAATAAAACCATAAAAAGGGTACTGTGCCCCACACGAGCCCTGAAATTGGAGATGGGGGCAATACTACATGATTTGGCTATTGATTATCTGAGATAGTTACAGTAGTACAGATATCCAAGGAACACAGAGGAATTGGTCTGCCAGCAGGAATGGACAACTTCCTTTGCAAGTTACAGATTATCCTTGAGTAATTTTAGAGTGCCATGTGTGCTAAACAAAAGCAGGGCTCTGTACTTCATCAAAGTTTGTCATTGTCCTACACTAGACAGTAAGGACTCATCCTAAATGTTGACATTTTCAGTGTTGAAGACAGGTTCCGATTTAAGTAGGAAAAAATTTTCCTTTTGCAGAGAGGTATCAAACCCAGCCTTTTAGAAGAGCTGTAACACTAAGCTTTGGTTTGTTTTGGTATGGTAATACCAAAGGGCACAGGTGGCAGCACCTGGGTACCAGTCAGCTCAGCTTGGCTGTTTTGCAAGGGAAATTTCTTTCTTTGCATAATAACATTTTGCAGGCATGAAGGACTAAGGGAATGTGTTGCTCCCCACTGCTACCTTCTCTCTCCACATACTGTTTGCTGTACCCATCTGCTTGCAGCTTTAATATCACACTCATTAAAGAAGTCCCAGATCGATTGCATGAAGAGAAGTGGGATGGGCTGCCCTGGGCTTCTGGAGCCATAATAATGTGCAGACCAACAATGGACCTAGTGTTCTTTCAGCTGATGATTAAATGCTTGGCTCATAAATACCAATATTATGTAATTCCAAAATCCAGTCAGCAAATTCTGACCATATGCGAGACTCTGTTTGGGAAGATTTGAGTCTTCCAAAGTCAGTCTGAGGAACAAAATAGACTTCTCATCAAGACTTGGTGAGAGCAGCAATGGTAACTTAATCCTCTGTCTCTCCTCATGCCCATCTCCTCCTGGCTTGATTCAAAGGCCTGTGGGGTTATGGAAGTAGGACCAGGAGTTTTGTGTTTGCTTGAGCCCTGGCAGTCAGCTGTGCTGTCTCCTCAGAGATCATCTCCTCCTTGGTGCCAAGGGCAATGAGTGCAGGTGGGAACCAGCAGGATGTCTCCTTCCTGAGAGGCCTGATTTTAGCAAGGGCTCAGTACGTCCACTTATGCACATCGTGTTGGGTTGTGGGGGCTTTTCAGCACATCTGGTACACTCCTGACACTGTCCCTGCCTCACTGGGATGTAAAACCACACCAAGACTGTGGCATATGGAGGGAACCTGGACCTTCTCTCCATATCCTTTGCTCTAATGAAGGTCTGGCAAATATTTTCATGTCTCTTCCACGGTAGCTTCTGTGTGGGGTGTGAAAGGTCCTGTGGTTTATTTTCCTCTCTGGAAGAAGGAAGGCAGAGCTTTCTGCTGAACAGAAGTCCAGTTTCCCACCTCCTCAGGAGAGCCAGCAGAGGCTTTAGTCACCTGAGGTGTGACTTTACAGTGATCCTGCAATATTTTGCTCTTAAATCTAAGAAGACCTTTCCCTTCTGTTTTGTTTTTAGTGTGTTGAGGAACACCTTCAGAAACGTCATGGTGATGAATTTGCAGTGCCCTGGCTGTTGTCTGGGCTCCAGGGGCAGCACAAGCATTATTGCAGAGAGGACGCTGGACTGATGGGACTGTGCTGAGTTCAGGTGGCTGAACTGAGCCAGTCTCTTGTGTCATACTCAGCAGTAACAGACGAGCTCAGGGGTGCCTCCATTAGGATCCTCTGCTCAACATGATGCAAGGAGATCTTTGTTATGAGCCTAACCATGGATATCAGCAGCCTTTGGAGTTTCTTGCCCAGCTCCTTCAGCAGTCTATGCAATGATGAGGTGATCATTTGCTGAGGGTGGTCAGCATTTCTTGATGCTGAACTGCAATGATGATTTTCCTCGACTCTGGAAATTATTATCTTTTCCACTGACGTGCTGGAGCAGGAAAAAGCACTGACTGTTTTGTGGTAGGCAAGAAATCCCATATATCACTGTAATTGGAATAAGCAGATCAGCAGCTCCAGTAAACTGTCTGGTATCTTGAGGCAAGTTTATAGATTCAGTGTGAATTTATTCTTGTCCATAAGAGGGGCAAAGCCAGAGAGAACAGAATGAACTTTGTGAGGGAGCACATGCAGAACATCTCCGAAAGGCTGCTCTGAACTAACCTGAAGTGAAGCTTTCTTCTGTGGGTCCAGTGAGGTCATTAGGTGGCTAAAAGTATCTTTGAAACAGAGGTACATCTCTTACCTACCAAAAGGCATTTCACACATGCTAAGGAAAGCCTTGTACCTGTTGAATGTTTCTCTATGAAAAGAATGTCTTTCAATATGAGCAAGCTTTCTTACTGCAACAGAGGACCACCAACAATTTTTCCCTCTCATCTTCCCTAGTTTTAGATACAGGCTTTTGAATGACAGACTTGAGAAGACTGAGAGACTTGGTAGACAATTTTTTTCTTCTTTGTCTTTTCTGCTTTTTTTCCCAGAAATGTTCTTTTACAAGTGTTTTCTGGATGAACGAAGGAAAGAGTGAGCCAAGACAAAATACCAGAATGGAGATTTACAATGGAATTACAAATTGTTAGGGTAAAACATCTTCTCACTAAAACAACTCACAGAGAATAACAACAACAAATTTTTCCCCAGTTTAAAAAAAATTTAAGAACATCAAATGCCTGTCAGTGCTGCTCTGTGTTGGAGGGAGAGGCTGCAAATGAAGGCTAAGGAGGGACGGGCAGAGTGGGTTGCAGTGCCATCACCTCAGATGGCCCCTTGCCCTTCTCCAGTGATTAACAGGAGGTGGCTTCCTGCAGTGATTACTGTGTTTAAGCAGCTTGGTCCAGCTTGGAGCAATTCCCTGACTGCCTGAGCACTGACTGAGAGCACAAGCTCTGGGCTTCGCTGGCTTTGGGATATCAGCTGAAACCAGCATGATCCAAGACAACTGGAAGGCAATGCTGTTGGGTGTCATCTCTTGTTCAGTTCTGAGAGGCTGGAGGTGCTGGTGGTTTGAGAGCAGTTAGCAGTTCTCTCAGAAGAAGGACCAGGCTGTCATGTTTGCTTTGCTGCCTGTTACAGTAGAGGGTCCCCCTGCAGCAGCCTGTGTACACAGTGAGCCTTTGGAGCTTCCTGCCAAAGATTCAGCCAGTACACACAGTGGCTCTAATGCTGCAGGTTTGTTTGACATCAGGGCTAATTAACAATTTTCCAAATCTTGGAGCAAGCTCTTTCAGACCTGGTTTGTTCCGCCGCCCCCAGAAGGCTGAGCATAAAATTCCATCTGCCTAATTTGCAAATGCAATTGCTTTAATTATGCATCCAAACTGGGAAAGTGTTTGCTCAGAAAGATAGACAGCTAAATCTATGCATGTAAGATGATAATGCATATACAAATTAGCTAACAGCCTGTGCCATCTCAGAACCTGCCCCCTCTGAGGCTAACTTATAAAAAAAGAAGTCTTGTAAAGACTTGCAAGCTTACAGCAGCTAAGACAGCCTGTGCAGCTGATTAATTTGTTGTTTGTTGCTGTTGCTCAGGCAGTTTTGTTTTACACAAAGTGATAATTTTCTTTGCCCAGAGCTAACTCCTGCCACAAGGGTTAGATGTGCTGTGAAAGTTCCTGCTGCTACATTTGAGAATTTTTCTGCCCCAAGAGTGGAGGGAAGTGTGGTAGAGCAGGGGGAGCAGAGGGAAGGAGGACACAGGAATATGGGTTGTGATAACCAATGGTGAAGACAATGCATGGAAGGTTGGAGAATGGGCCTAAGAGCTCAGCCAGCTGCATCAGCAGCCTCTGCCTTGCCAGAGTTCTGCCCTGACCTCATTTATTGGCATCATAATGGAGACCCTCGTACTGGTTTTCCTTGCACTCCAAGTAGGTCACCCTGTGATTGTCCTGAGACTTGGTTCCTAAAGCTCAGCCTGTTGGTGGCTCTCCTGCCTGCCTGGATCTGGTGCTGCCAAACTGGCACTATTCTCCCTGATGATTATACCAGGCCCTGCTTTGCACTCATGGTTTCTTCCTTTCCTTTTTACCCAGATGAGCAACAAAAGGTCAAACAGTTTCCGCCAAGCCATCCTGCAGGGGAACAGGAGGCTGTGCAGCAAGGCCCTGCTGGAGGAGACGGGGCTGAGCCTCTCGCAGAGGCTGATCCGGCACGTGGCGTACGAGACCCTGCCCCGGGAGATCGACCGCAAGTGGTACTACGACAGCTACACCTGCTGCCCCCCGCCCTGGTTCATGATCACCATCACTCTTGTAGAGGCAAGTACCCTTGTGACCTCCCTAGGAACCTCCCCACACTGCCAAAGGCTCTGCTGGGACACAATCAAGGGTTAGACAAGGACTCGTTCAGACCTGCACAAGGACGGACAGGAATCTGGTGGCCCTTTTGGTTGCCTGTTGGGTTGTGTTTAAGTGGAGGCTGTGATCCTGTCATTGGAACAATTTGTATGTGAGACTGCACAGTTTGGGAAAGTAGAGCAAAACTTTTTGAGGAGTAAAAACAGGACAGTTCTAGAGAAACTGATAAGTCAAAGGAATTAGAAGAGAAATTTCTCTACACCTACCTTTGTTCTGTAAGTGGAGAGAAAAAGGAGGTGAGAGAACCTCTGGGTTAAATATTCTGACCTGCTCGTGTGTTGCCCAAATGAGATCTTGGCACATTTGCTGAGTAATGGTCTCAACTAAGTACAGAGGAGGATATAACGTGACACTGATAGCAGTCAGGGAGACTGGGAGCAGGTTCCTCTGACTCAGGGGCTGGTGTGTTACAGGAGGCCACATATACAGTTACAACAATGTATTGCAGGTGCTTCAAAACAGGGAATTTTCATGCTGTGTGAAGCTGTCAAATGGGAGAAAAGCTTTTGTATATATGATATTTTTCTCCATTATTTTGAGCTAGAAGGTACTTTTTGGTGGGAAAAGGCATTTGCTAACCATTGAATCGCTCTGCTCTTCTAGGTTGCCTTTTTTCTTTACAATGGAGTGGTCTTAGACAGATTTGTGCTGCAAGTCAGCCACCCCTTGTACCTGAAGAATGCATTACTGTACCATCCCCAGCTTCGGGCCCAGGCTTGGAGGTACCTAACCTACATATTCATGCATGCAGGGTGAGTACTTACAAACTGGAGATTCCCCACAGTTCAGGCTCCCCAGAGAGAAAGAGGAAGTGACAGAATCGGCTCAGCATTAAACTTTTAAAACTCAGTTATAAATTGTGTGTAAAAATGTCAAGATGTTAGGGAGTATTGGGCAATGAGGCACAAACCTTCACAGCTCTCTGAAGGGACAAGGCAACATAAGGAACTTAACAGATGCTGCTCTTCTCCCCAGCAGTGTTGGGACCACACTTTCCTCTTACTGTGCACTTCCTAAAACCAGGTCAAAGCCCCGTGTTCCACTAAAGGAGCTGTGCAGGTGCCAGAACAAGTCTACAGAGATGCTGGTATTTAAAAACTACAGGGTATGTTTGAGCTAGACTTCCTAGCTGAGGTTGGAAGAGTCAGTTAAATTCCCTGTGCCTGTGACATGTCATCACTTAGTAATGTTGTCCCTTCTGTAGGGACTGAGATAATGCCTAGAAGCCTGAGTCAAGCTTCAACTCCCATTTTGTACACACTGTGCAAACACCAGTGTTCCTGAAGAGCTGACAGTCTTGACTGACCAGATGGACAGAGAATGGTCCATCTCATGCAAAATGAAGGTGCACAGTAAAATGAATCCTTCTTCATCCCATGGGAGGTATGTAGCAGACTTGGGAAGAAAATACAAGGCATGGGGATTCTAACTCTGTTCTTCTCAGCTGTGCTAATCCTCACAAAATTCAAATAGACTTAATTGTGTGATGTTTGTGATGCCATGGTGATGAGTAAGTGTCAGTGGAAAGTTCATCCCTGTACAAAGCACTCTACCCCCTCTGAGCAGTTTCTCAGATCATTATCTTCACACATTCCTGGCAGATAATTGCAATTTTCTTTAATTCTGTCATTGAAAAATGACAGCAACAAGACTTTTATCAGTAGTGTAGAGTTTGAAACTGCATAAGGACCCTTTGTTCTTAAATAGAAAGCCTGTATTTCCATCAGTGTTCTTCTATGAAAGGCCAGAAAGATCGAGTTGATCTTTTCGTTTTTCCATGTCTCTGATGGAAGACATGCTGATGTCTCTTCCCTGCCATGGAATAGCTTTCTTGGTGTGTAATTGCCCAAGATGTGCCCCAGATCTCTGCATAAAAACAGACTCCACCCAAGGGAAGAGTAGGAAAAAGTTTTTAGAAGAAACTTCTGAATGTGGCAACATCTGTCCTCTGCATGCTGAACCCCTCCAAAGAGCCCATTTTATATAGATTTCATCCTGCAAGTGGGAGCTACTGGGCTTAGACATGAGGCTGGTTACGTAAAATGAGAAGTGGAGATTTCAGTCACTGAGGATATGAGGGAAACTGGGCTTTTAAAAGGAAGAAACACTTGATTTTAATTCATGTGAGTTAATTTGTATTTGGGCTTTCTTTTGATTGTGGTGGTGTTTTACTGTATCACTTCTATAACTATAGATTGCTTCAGGATACATTGGAGGAGAAACTCCTGCACAAGGACAATTTTCCAGCATTAAATGCCTTTCTGTGGCATGCTTTCCTAATCTGTGCCAGGTCACCTTTTTAGCAGGCAGGTCACTGGAATTCTTCACACTCACTGGCTGAAAAATCCCTCAGGTTTATTTCACCTCTGGCTGGCTCAGAGTGGAACAGTGGAAGGTGATGAGCAGGGGACTGTCATGATGGATTCCAAGTCCTTTAGCTACACAGCCTTCAAAACAATGGAGAGTCCCACTGGAACAATAAACCTCATGATTTATCTGCAGTATCTGGAGTTGAGCTAAATGTTCCTTTATTTCTAACTTCTCTGTGTTAAGCTCCTTTCTTGTGAGGAAAACAGATAAATCTTGGAAAGGTAATAACGTTTTTTAGTGGATGCCCATCATTCTCCTCTCATTTTCAAATGAGAGGATAACACAATGCCATGGGTCTATTGTTATCCTGCTTCCAGCTGAGACTTTTAAATGGTAATGTGGACTGCTCCTTAATTTAGTGCACTCGGTCTTTTTTTGAAGAGCAAGTGGAAGGTGTTTGAGAAGGCAGCAGTTGCTAAGGCTTGGCTGACTGTGCCTCTAGAAAGATTCCAAAAATGTACAGGCTGTGTGTTGGTCCTGATGGAGGGAGCTTTGTCGAGGGCTGAAAAGGCAAAGTTGTAAATTCTGCCCTTCTGTTTTCATGGAAAGCAGACATTGGTATCTGAAGCCCGCACATTTGTATCATTGCCATAACTAATGACTTGCATTGATGCTCAGTCCCATTTGTTTGGTCCCAGGGAAGGAGAAAGTCTTTAATAAATCAATGAAATTGTCATTTCAAGAATGACACATTCAGCACTGGCAAAGGGTAATTATATTTTATGGGTCGTTATTGACTGTGGTGCCTTCAAAGCTCTTAGCATGGTGGGGAAGAGAAGTGAATGGGATTGCTCCTGGGAAGTCTTTTAAGAACTGCTGTGAATCAGAACAGTCACTTCAGAGTCCAGGATAAACTTTGCTGAGCTCTTACAAAAGCTTCCTTTGAAAAACAAGAGCAGTGCTTTGTGTGGAAATGTCAGCTGCCACCTCATGATGTTGACTGTGTGCCAGCCAAACTTCTTCCCTCCCCTCTGTGAAAGGGCATTTGGGTGTTTTGACTCATCTCTGTGATCTCAGTTTGACCTTTGCTGGTTGTCCCTAATTTAATTCCCTACATTCTGTGAGCATGCGGGATCAGAACGAGTGCTGACCATGCCCAGTGGCTTCAAAAGCCTTGAGGAAGTAATAACTCATTTCCTATGATGAAAAATTTCAGTGTTGAGTGTATTGTGCAGGAGGGAAATTTATCTTTGGAGAGAGATTCAATGGAAATAAACTTATTAAGCCATCAGGAGAGGATTGTTTCCTGCAGTATTATTTCTAGCACTTTTTTCCAGTCCAACTTTAAATTCTCCTTTATAAGACTGTTCTGTCATTACTGCATTTCACCATCAGTGTTTTTCTCTGCTGTATATGGGAAATTGCTATGGTAACATGAAAAAGATCAAAACAGTAGAAATGCATATAACTGAAACCAAAGTTTGCTAGTGCCTGCCAGTGAGCAACCCTTTTCTTGTAGAAAATGGGGTGTATATTTTCAAGGCATGAGGTACTTTGCTTTTGTTTCTCCAAAAGATGCTGGCCTTCTGTATTAAGGGTACCGCTGTGGCATTCAGATCCATCTGTTTTGTAAGCAGGCTCAGGCACTCTTCATACAAAAATCAGGATACTCTTGGCTCCAGTGGGATGTCACCATTCAGTGAGGTCACAGCCCTGTGAGCCCAGGGTAAATCTCAGACACTAGCAGAGTGTTGAGGACCCTTTTCAGGGCCTGGTGCTGTTCTTACCTCGGTGGAAGATCCTGCAGATGGCAAAGACACTGATAAATATCTGTATAGAGCTTTGAAAAGTGGCCGGACAGTTTTCTTAAGTAGTATTGATTAAAGTAACAGAGAACTTGCCTTAAACCTATTGATTCAGCTCAGGGGAAATCTGCTGCACTGGAGTCTTTACCCAATATGCATATCTGAGCTGCCACACTCTGCCTGCAGACTGCAAGTGGTCCTGCACAGTATGATAAGCCAGAGTTCCCTCAGCCCAGCTTTTTCCTTTGTGTTCAACAGGAGGTTTGCTATTGACTGCAATGGGAACAAGGGTGGGTGAAGAGAAAGCATCAGTGAGTACATCTGGGCACCTGAGCAGAGATCAGAATGCCCTCTGCTTCCCATCCTGGCCACTGATGTAGGCACAGCAGAAAAGGGTGAGGGTCAGACAGTCCATACTGTAAAGCAGCATTATGGCACCAGGAAATGGCAGTTCTCTTGGAACTTCTGTGCTCACCTTGTTCTTGACTCAACAACCACTCCCCATCATGGCAGTGTCATGTGTGCAGGGAAAGGCTGAATCATTAGGAGGGGTGAAGAGAGGAGCAGGTCAAATTTCTGGCTTCTGTTCCAGGCTCTGCTGCCATCTTGCTGCTTTTTTTTGACAAGTCATTTAACTTCTTGAAACAAAAAAAAAAAAAAGTCTGACTAAGAACCAAACACTGTATGAGGTCTTTGGCTGAAAGGACCTGGGTGTATACAAAAAAGATAAAAGCAGCAAGGAGGGAAGATACATTGCAGCTCTGGGTCTGATTTTTTCTGGAATCACTATTTTTCCGAGCGTTGGTCTACTTATGTGAAACAGGTGCTATTAGATTTTCTTTCCAAGATACCTGTGTCTCACTGGTAGAGAAAGGAGATAAAGAGTTGGAAAAGAGGACAACTGTTGTTTTTCCTTGCTGCAGGATAGAACACCTTGGGCTCAATGTTGTCCTTCAGCTCTTGGTTGGGGTTCCTCTGGAAATGGTGCACGGAGCTGCGAGGATCAGTTTTGTGTACGTTGCAGGAGTTGTGGCAGGTAGGTGACGCCTCTGCATGCCCCAGATGGAGAAGCAGTGAAAGTGGTCTGTGCTGGCTTTTGAGTAGGAGAAATGTTTTGTGATATTTGGGATTAGGAGAGGAGCATTCACTGATCTTGTGTGCATTGAAATCCTTTGGTGGGCTGGACATAGAAAATATGGTACAACTTGACATCTATTTCTATGTAGCCATAGACTCTGTGCTTAGGAGACCTGCTAAAAATGCACCAACTACCTGTTATTTTGAAATAGCCTTGCTTTAGATGATCTTCCTCAATATGGAGTCATGCTGGTCCTGTGCCAGTTCTTCCTCTGTTTGTCCTGTCTGTCACCTTTCTACAGCCTAAGTAAGCAAGAAGTATTTGGTTGTGGATTGTAAGCAGTGCACAGAAATCTGGAAAATTCATTTAATCATTAAGCCATGGGGTCTGATTGATTTTTAGTTTGTGCTGAATTGCTTTTATTTATGTTAGGAATTTTCAGCAGTGTGGAGGTGATGGAAGTTAGATGACAATAGATCAACATCTGATTAAAACAGGAGTGTGTGAAAACAACCAAGAGCTTTACACTGGAACTCAGGCAGCGATTGACTGCCTAAGTTCAAGATTTATAGTGTTTGTTTGGTTTTTTCCAGCCACATAATTTTTTTTCCATAATAAGCAGATAAACCCTTTGTAGAATGAGCTGCATTGGGTACTAATAAATCCTGAATTTCAGGAGAGAGACTGTGGAAAGAATAATTGGATGGTACAAACACTAACACTTTTAAATGCAGAGAAAGGAGTTGGCAGAGCAGCTCCACTGTCCCCTGACTGTTATTTTAACAAGCACTGACAAAAGTGGTGCCCAATTTGCAACTTTTCAGACATAGCTTTCCTATGCAGATACATCTACCAAACCCCAGTGAAACCAGGGCTTCACTGATATGTTTGCCAGTTATGAAATTGTCTGTATTCTTTGTCATATGCCAGGAGATGGGGAAATGGATATATTCATGCTGAGGCAATATAAAGATAACTCAGCTCCTAAATAATCAGGAATAGACAGTAAAGTGTAGTTAGGCCACAACTTTTATGGTTCTTTCTCATTTGTCTGGCTTTACTAAGAAGACATTGAGACTGGAAATTGCAGCACTCAGTGCAGTGTCTGAGGACTTAACTGCAAAATCTTATTGCTCCTTCCTTTATTTCTCATTAACTTTTTCCTTAATGGCAGTGTTTAAGAGCTGAGAAGTCTCAGGGCCATAGAAGGAAGGAGGGAGCTATCAGCAGTGTTGGCTGGTGGAATCTCAGCACTTTCTTGACCTGGAATCAGCTGGGCAATTAGCAAAGAAGTTCATTAGATTCTATCGTACCGAGGACTCTCTCAAGATTTGCCAATGTGTTGTCTTTCTTCCATTCCCACTCATCACAAAGATCTTCATTATCCCTTCCTTGTGACACCAAAACTACCTTTAAATATCACTTTAAGTATCACTTAAATTATTCTTAAAGTCAGCAATGAAAGGAGCTTTAAGCAGATCCAAGCCTCCAACTGGGATAAGAAGAAGCAATGTCTATGTTTGGCTGTGTTTTTATGACCTGTCATTTTGCTGTCACGTGCCTACTGCCACCATCCAGGTTGTTTTTAACTAGTTTTACTATGAAGCTTTACAAGTAATAGGCTGTGCTTTGATCAGAGGCCTGTGCTAAGTTACAAGTCCTCAGTTCCTTCTCCCTGTGCAAATATTTTTCTTGCCAACATGGGAGCTACTTCTATTTTATCTTTAGGTGAGAAACAAAACACAGACATTTGTCTGTCTCCTGCTTCCTTGTTTCAATCAGGGAACAAATGCCTTTTTGCAGCACAGGTTTAAAGACACATTGCTGCATTGCTTGGCTGCTTTTAAAGTAGATGCAGAGGAATCAATCAATCACTGCCTTGACAGGACTGAGTTGGCTTCACGAGTCAATCGATTTCCCCCTCCTTTCTCTTTCAGGTATTCCTGACCTGCAGCAATTAGCACAAACAGGCAGTAGCAGGGGTGTAGGGTAGGGAAGAGTGTGTTTATTTGGCTGACAATTGTCACAAAGCCTTGTTGTTTCCCCCAGGGTCCCTGGCAGTGTCAGTGGCTGACATGAGGGCGCCAGTGGTGGGCTCCTCTGGAGGTGTGTATGCTCTTGTCTCTGCTCACCTGGCCAATATTGTGATGGTGAGTACCACACTGACCGTCCGACCTCTCGGTGGGAGCCACGTCTGGTGGCCCAAAGGAGCTGGAAATAAGGCCTGACCCAGCTGTTGGTCACTCAGAGTTTGTCCCAGCTAAGAGCCTTGTCTCAGTGATGTGGTGGTCCTGGAATGGAAATACTACCCTGCATTTGGTGGCTTGGTACCCTGATGACTGGCAGCTTGTCAGGACAAGCCAAAATTTATCAGTGTTCTCCAGGCTATCAGCTCTCCACACAATGGCTGACAAATGTTTGAAAAGCAGACTGGTTCTGCAGAAGTGTAGATCTGTTTCTGTCTGCATGCGCCATTAATTTTAGTGGGTATCTAAGGAAATTTAGCATTTGGTGGATTCATGTGCAGAATATTCCTTATGTCCATTTGTAAAACCCAGACTGAAGCTGAACCCTGGGTGATCTAGTGATGCATCTTTTTGCTGTTTCACCTAATGAAATACTTTACAGAGGTGAGTAAATGCCCGCATTGTCGTTCCTCTAAGGCTGAAACAGCTCCTGGAAACAGGAGCTTATCCCCAGCACAACTGCCCAGGGGACTCCTCAGCTGACACCAGAAAAAAAGGGCTTTGCTGATAGAAGACTCACGTGTGGTGGCATGTCTGTCCCGTACCAGCACTATCAGAGCAGAATAAACTTAAAATTGAGGATAATGCTCCTCCCCTGGATCTGAGTGGGAAGATAATGTGGGTTGGCTGCAGTAGAAACAGAGGATCTGTTATATGGGTGCTGGAAGACGTATGTGGGTGATGGTGGTGGAGTCAAGCCTAAAAGAAAACCTTAGACTTGATGCTTGTCTGTAATGAAATCAGCAGGCTCCAGCTGCGACCCACAGTGGTGCTGCTCCAGACAGCTTTGGAACAGCTGGGAGCTGGGAAGTGAGAGATTTCCTGAGCAGAATTGGTCTCCTTCATCCTCTTCAAGCTTTTCAGAGCATGAATGAGCTGAGGCTGGTGTCCAAATTAGGCAGTTGAGTGGCTGGCAGAGAGCTAGGGAGTGGAGGAGAGGGGCTACCCTTATACCACAGGGTTTCTGCTGGGGAATTGCATCTTTATATTCAGTTATTTTCAGTGTCATTTGTGTTCCCTGCCACTGTGCCAAGAGAAGCAGGAGGGAGCTTCCTCTGTCTCTCAGGGTGGTAACACGGACAGAGGGTTTTTATAACACCACAATTCGCAGGGTTAGAGGGGGGCATTGGAGGAAATTTTGGTCTGCTTTAGAGGAAGAGGCTCTGCCAGAGGTGTGTGGAGAGTCTTCAGCAGTTACTTTCCCAGACTTCTTAAACATCACAAAGTGGTCTGTCATTTCACCACTCATTGGCCTCCTCCAAATCTATTTAGCAATTGCTACCTTAGCATGTTTATTTCTCCATTATCCACTGCCTCTTTTCTCATCTGAAATTCTTTTTGCTGCCTTTCCAGTTCTGGTGGAGGGGTTTCTTTGCTTTTCTTTCCCCCCGTTGTCTCTCTGTGCTCACTTGTTACTTAGGTGTGATGCTCCCACAGGCTGAAAGACACGCTGGCTGTTTGATGGCAAAGCTCAGGCTGGCACAGCTGGGAACAGCAGGGACTGGGGCAGTCTGGATTCTTCTGTTCCCTCATGCCTCCTGGTAACCAAAGGAAATGGAAACATTCCTTCTTGGAAAAATAAATATTATTGGAATTAAATATATAAAATAACCAACAGGGGGAAGCAATAAAGCGTGTCACCCCAAGGAAAAGAGTGAGGGGAGGGATTCAAAGCAGCTACATGGAAATGAAAAGTGAAGAAGGCAGCACAGTATTAATCAGCATGAGCTCAGAGCTTTCTGGCTGGGTGAGGACTCTCTGTGGAGAGAGAAAATGAGTTATTTATTTTGTGAAGGTTGCATTTTTGCCTTCCCAAGTGCTATTAGAGATAGTCTGAGGAGTTTACAAGCGTTCTTTTTGTTCCTTCAGTGTGACAAATAGGGAGCTTTTCACAAGAAACCTGATTATCTTGGTATTTCAGACTGCCCTCAATAGGCAAATTTCATTTAGTCATATAATAATAATAATAATGTCATACATCTGAGTTTCTCAAAACACGATCTCTTCTCCAGCTTTAAAATTTTGTGCAAGTGGAAAAGGAGGAATTTTAATATTCCTCCCATAACTTCTAATGATCATTCAGAGATTTTTGTTCCACTATATTGATTAACAACCAAGCCTGAAGACAGAGGAGGCCAAGTCCAGGCTTCCTTATGGCATTGTTTCCTTGATATGCTTTTATTAAAGTCTTTATTGTTTCTCTATGCTCTGCCAGAGATCTGAGCTGCAGAACTTCAGGGAGCCTGAGGCACAGAAAGTAGCACTGAAAAAGCACAGTAGGGCTTGAATGCACTGAGAAGTTGCCTGACAAGTGACAGATCTAAATGTAATAATCCCTTCAGGTTTGTGTGCAGCATTACTTTGTTTTCCTTGTCTCTTTTCCAGAACTGGTCAGGAATGAAGTGCCAATTCAAACTGCTGCGCATGGCTGTTGCCTTGATCTGTAGTAAGTACCATACAATGCTTGGCACACGTGCAGCCAGTCCTGTTTTGTTTGTCCTTGTCATAATAGTTGAAGCTGACTCAGAGGGTTTTGACTTTGCAGCAGTTTTGTTAGGAACTTGCATCTGGACCTTCTGGCAGCAGGAACCACATTGCTCTCCACTGCAGATTTTGGCTTTCAACACAAGCATTTGGAAACAAGGATTTGTCATTAGCCAGCATCTGTAGCTTGTGGTGTTTGTGAAGGAATTGGACTTCAACATCTCTTTGCAGTCTGAAACACGCGGTGCTTTCATAATGATAATACTTGGGTTTCCTAGAGCACATCCTATCTGGGATGGCAGCAGCATTATACACACACTGATGAATTCATCCAACCATATCACCAGGGGGGCACAATAAGGGAAACCACACTATGTGTTCGTCACAGACAACTGTCTTCAAATTCTAACTCATTTTTGTTTTGGTTTTGCTATAAATTTCAGAAGGCAAATATTCCCCACCCTCTTTACACTTCCACAAACTCAGACCACTTTCCAGCCACTGGAGAAACCTCATGTCTGTGTGTCACAGCCCTGACACAGCCACAGCTTCCCTGTGCTCACCACACAAGGCAACTTCTCCCTCTCCGTATCCCCAGAGATGCAGTGCTGCCTGCAACGTGGACTTAAGAAGGGATAACCTAGGATAAGAAGGGATAACCTAGACAATTAATTTATTTTTTTAATCTTTGTTCCAGTGAGCTTTGAATTTGGAAGAGCCGTGTGGCTGCGATTCCACCCCTCCGCTTACCCCCCATGCCCCCACCCCAGCTTCATGGCTCACCTGGGAGGGGTGATGGTTGGAATCACCCTTGGTGTCATCATCCTGAGGAACTATGAGCAGAGACTCCAAGATCAGACTTTATGGTGGATCTTCCTTGCTATTTACATCATTTTTGTCTTGTTTGCCATCTTCTGGAATATTTTTGCCTACAGTCTGTTGGATCTAAAGCTACCTCCCCCTCCTTGAGAACATGGGACAGAAAACTGGAGAGCAGAAGTCATCTGTCAGCTGTGTTAAATGAATGAAGATGAAGGATCTATTTTTGTATTTAACTTAGGGGAGGATGATTCTTCTGGACATGAGTGTGCTGAAAGAAGTGCTTAAAGATCTCATGAAAGAATGGGCTGATCAGTTTGTTCACCAATTCAGCAGGTTCTGTAAATCTGGCTGGCCATGCCCTGCAGTTTCTGCCCTGCATCTGGGCACTGACTGCTTGGGTTGGTAGCACACATCAATATTTTCTATGAGATATTTGTATTTTCCAGGTCAGTGCTGGAATTATGGCCAATTGCTGAGTGAATTTCCTCAATGTTGCTGAACACTAAAAGGGAAAAAGAGCAGCCATTTACTAATTAGAGACTCACATGGTACTCACAAGGCAGCTTGAGTCTGGTTTCTTTGGACACGTCTGACTGTTCAGCCATACCAGTGCCACTGTCTAATTACTTGAATGGTTCCTAAGATACTTTAGCCTATGGTGAAACTTGTCTTGCACAACTTTTAAAGGAATCAGCAGAACTTGATCACACAAAGTGATGGAGACTGGTCTTCAACTACAGGTCAAATGAAATTGCACTATAAACATTGGGAATATCAGTGTTGTGGACACCCAGCCAGAGGTGACTTTTACTGTGCATGTTTCACTTGATTTTAATTAATTATTTCCCCCCTCCCCAGCCTACTGTGGCTAGAGGGTGTGGCTGGGTTGGTTTGGTGGGGGTTTTTTTGAGGGATGAAGAAAAGGAGGGCGAATGTTCATTTGTGGTTTTTATCAGATGACAATCAGGTGCTGTTTTCTTCTCCCTTTTTTTCTGGCCACACTGACCTAACACCTGGCCTGCAGTGAGCTCCTAGCAAGGATCTCAACTCTTCCAGCAGATTCTTACTAGGAAAGAGGGACCATGATCACCTCCAGCAGCCCAGGGTGGGAACTATCCAGTCTTTACAGCCATACAGTCCATTTGGGGTCAAGTCCACTGAAGGCAATGGAGTTAAATCAGTTTGTATGTAGCACTGGTTTCCCACTGAAGTGGAAAGGGTGTTATTTGCTAGTGATCATTGTGAAATGGCTAAAACTGGTTTTAAGATGACTGCTAAATTTTGAAGGTGCCTCTTCCTGAGGCAATGGATGTTCAGGAGCTCCAAACAACAGTAAGTTGCAATGATGCCTTTTTCTTTAACGCTGGTCAAGCCCAGATTCAGGCAATCTGTAACTGGGCTATGGCACAAGCCATACAGTTGCCTGCAAGGACCTGGGGACCACATGGGGACATCTGTAGCACAAGCAGTGCTTATAGGTACTCTTCTCTGTAAGGTGCTTATTTTGCTTGTCACTTTAGAGAGCTGCCAATTACAGTCCAGGAATGTGGGTGCCCTCCTTTTCTCTCCCTTTTACCCAACTATTCGATGGTCTGGATAAAGCAGCCATAAGACTCTCTCCAGACAAGCTCCTCCTTTCCTTTTTTCTATTTCCTGTTGGTGCCCAGGCACCAGCCACCAGAGCCTTTCACAGCACATCCCACAGGCACCGTAGCAGTTGTGTTTGCCCTGTAGAAAAATGTCTCAG
This sequence comes from Rhipidura dahli, assembly GCA_013399225.1. Classification (NCBI taxonomy): domain Eukaryota; kingdom Metazoa; phylum Chordata; class Aves; order Passeriformes; family Rhipiduridae; genus Rhipidura; species Rhipidura dahli. The sequence continues at coordinate 566,283 of VXAC01003981.1, forward strand.
TCTTGTGGGCTTTATTCTCTCAGCTGTGCTATCCATGATGCCAGATGATACCACAAGCTAGTAGGAGCTTGTCTTTCTAGAGGGGACACCCACAAGTGCTTATCAGCTGCCCCGTTCTTTGCCTCTTATGAAAAAATAACTCTGGGTTGATGGGTGAAGTTTACTCCCACAGGATGCAATAGTAAAACTGCTATTGCCTCAGAAGGAGGGGGAGAAAATAAGTGTTTCTTCAGCCTGGAATGAGCCTTACCTGCAAAAGAAAGAATTTTTGCCACCTTGGTGCACAGAAATGGGATTTCTGAGGGCGACTGCACTTGGGTTGTTCTGCATGACCAGTACATTGCTCATTGGCCCTCGTCGAGGACCAAGAGGAAGGGATAAGGGCCAGAGCTCTGTTTGTTTTGAAGAAGGGACTGGTTCCCTGTGCCATTTTACCTCTGCAGGTTGGGTCCAGAACATAGCAGTCACAAGAATTCCCACAAATTGTTGCAGGTGCTTGCCCAGTGAGTGTCACAGCCATGGATGCCCCTGGGAGCAGCGGGCAGGAAGGAGAGCAGAGGCTGGGAGAGGTCTGACACGGTTACCAAGTCAGGAGGACATTCCTTCCCTCACTTATTGCTAAGCCTTTCTCATTACAGATGCCTTGAAAACAGGTCACCAGGAATGGGAGTTCCCCTTAAGTTTTAGGAAAGCTTTTAAAATATTGATAGAAAATTTCAGTTGCAAAAAACCCTCAGATTATTTTGCTTATAATTTACCAGAGTGCAATATGCACCAGTTGACTTTTATTTTTGGCTTTTCAGCTGAAAGCTACTTGCTGCCCATGAGTTTCTCCCCAGCAGAGATTTCTGTGCCGGCCAGTGGGTGCTCTGAGGTGAAGCAGCAAGGTACAAGTTAAAGAGCCACCAGTTTCTTATCAGCTTGATCACGGCCAACACATCTTTGCTCAGCTCAGGAGCAGGAAGGAGCTGAACAGAGTAATCCAGACAGCCTTGGTCCTTTTTCCATAGATGAATGTGGTTTACATGAACTGGCTGGAAACAGCTCTGAAGTTGATCTTACGATTTGTTCTTTTAAACTGCTGTTCATCTTTCTGACTTTCATTCTGTGTCCCCATACCCTGCCTGAGCAAGTCTACAAACAACCCTGAGGATCAGAAAGGCCAGACTTTAAGGCAGTGTTAGATTTATTGTAGGTGAAGGAATGAAACCCTCTCACATTCCTCTCATCAGAGCTGAAATCTCCCCCCATACACGGAGCAGTTTGTGCACAGAACCTGTTGTCTGCTAAGAATCAATCAACTCATGGAGCCAGAAGCAGCACCAAGTGCTTAAGCTTTTAAATTTTTTTTTAATTATTAAAATTACCGTGTGAAAACTTGCTATGTTTTTAAAGAGTATCATGAATTCCAGTTACGTTATTTTCTAACACACCCATGAGTGCCACAGTGCTGCAGCACCACAGAGCTAACAGCAGCCAGGCTTTTCTGTTACCTCCAGATGTCCTTGAAGCTGCTGGCTCATGTTGGAGACGTAATACTCTCCATCCTGCTGGTTCATGGTTCCAACCTGCCACAGTCAGTAGGGTGTTCCTGAAGGAGCATCCACCGAGGGACTGCTTTCAGTGATTAGTTGTAGTTTTATTTCAGCGACTGCCAGGATTTTCCATCAGTCAGAAAAAACAAGAATCTATTGAACCTTATTGACTGTGCAGTGCTAGAGCAGAAGGCAAGGATTGTCACCAGTGTCCAGGTTTGAACAGTGCACCTCGGAGCAAGTTATTTTATGCTGTGTCCTTGCGTGAGGACACAACACCTGGAAGAGAAAAAAAAAAAAAAAGCAGCCGTTTGTGTGGTGGATTTGCCTTGCAGTGAGTTCATTGCAGCAGCGGGCCGGGAGGATCAGGGGCAGTGCGGCAGGCGGGGAGCCGGCGGTGCTGGACGCGGGGCTGCCAGGGACACCTGCCGGCGGCGGGCAGCAGCACCGGCCCGGCTCCGGCCGCCTCCCGGACACCGCCGGGACAAGGGGCTCCCACAGCCGTCAGCAGGAGGAGGAAAGAGGAGAACCAGGCAGATCAAAGTCCACGGGGACTGCAAATGGCACCTTTTATTCCTAGATGCTTGGAGACAGGTAAAGATTAGTTTTACACACAGCGGTAATAACGTAGGAGAGGCAGACAGTTGTCATGCAGTGATCAGAGAGGAGGTTAACAGAAACAATCTCCGAGTGAGGTGTAGCAGTCATAAAAATGCTGATAAATTTACTTTTGCTGAGGTTTTAAGACAACATCTTGTGTCACTGTTTCCCTGTCAGTTGATGAGGAATCTTAGCACTTACGTGGCATATTGTGGTTTTTCACTACTTGCTCCTTTGGCAGTGGGAAGTATGTTATCAACAGGGAAGGGGGAAGCTAGAGAAACTGTTACTAGAAATAAAGCTCAGGGATTCCGTATCCCAACACCTCGCTCCTTCTGATGGATTATACTGCCCAGATCAGACTGGGTCCTTTCAGTGTGAGCGGGGCTATGAAGGATGGAATCTGACATGTTCAGAGCTGGTACTGCCATGACAGCTGACTGCTGACCTCACAAGGCAGCTGCTGTTCTGTGCCAATATTTACTCTCACAGGACCGTGGGTAGGACTTTCACACATTCTTCATTGAGTAAAGAGCTCAGAGTCTGTTCACATAGATTCAAGCTCAGCCCAGTTGCTTTGGAACACCCATCCACTGGCTTTGCCTGAAGTGGAACTGGGGAACGTGAACGTGCCAGTTCAACACCAGCCACCTCTGGGGGCAAGCTGGGACCAGAGAACCCAGACCAGCACCTCTGAATATTGCTGCTCCCCTGCTCCTCTCACAGTGGTGGCTGCTCTGCAGTGCTTTGTGTGGCAGAACTCAAAGATTCCTTCTCTAATCACGGATGCCAAGAGCTGGTTGTAAAGGACTACAGTGCATTTTGCAGCTCTGTAAAAAAGAATCACACTTAAGACAGAAACCAAGCTTATTTAAAGGTAAATGTATTTTAATGACACCATTAATCACTGGCTTTTAATTGGAAAAGCTTTCTAATGAGGTATTTCTGAAATGCCAGTAGGAGCACAGAGAATTTATGTTTCAGGGTACTTTACAACACAGAGCACAAAATACTCCCTATGATTTAAGTAGCTAAAGTATCTTATTTTCGGTGAGCTTGACAGACACATTGTCACCGACTCTCTCCTGACTCCCACAGTGTCTGTTCAGTTTGCAAATAAAACCAGATTTATGCAGCTTTTCTTTTGCTTACACTACTAATGCTAACAACACATCCAAGTGTTAAACACAAAGCACTAAACTATGTAATTTTCTGCCTTAAAATACTGAACAAATGGTACTTTCCCTGTGAAGGGCTAGTAAAACAAAATGATATTTGCAAGGTAAGATGCTATTGTATGTTTGCAAATATTTTTGTATTGTGTACATTCTGTATATTTTTGTTGTGACAATATTATTTGAGCGCAGGATCCATTAAATTTTTTTTGTGGTGTTTTTTTGTTTTCTGTTTAATTTTTCTTTTCTTTTTTTTGTAATAAAATTGAGTTGTTATATATCACATACCAAAAAACCAGCCAAGAAAGAATTTTCAAGGACAGTTTTATAAGTTTGTGTACAGTTAACACAGTATTTAACAAAAGAGCCCTTGGTTTGGAGCTCTGCCATTGTAATCTTCTAATAATGACATTGGTAACTCATTTTTATGTGTGTCTAACAGACAAAGGGGAGAGTGATCTGCAGCTTCATTTCTCCATGAGATCTAATGAGGATGCAGAAATAGCTTGGGAGTTGTATGGAAATTCAGGTGTTGTCCCACCTTTTGGCAGCTGTCCCTTCAGTGCAGTTGTGATCCCAGAACTGCAGGGAAGTTCATGACCAAGTACATTTGAGTAATTTTTTTTTACTGGAGAGGAGGGTTGTGCTCTTTTAATGTCAGGCTCAACTGAATGTTTTCAAATCTCAGAGCCAACACTCATCTCTTGAATCCAGAGTAGAAACAACATATCCAGGAAGTTCTGCAGTTAACCTCCAACTGATTAAAATAAAAATCCTTCTACCAATGTGCAAAGGGGAGGCTCATTTTGAAAAATAAGTTATGTTTTTGTTGGGAATCACTGGGTTAAAGTGTAATTTATAGGAATGAAGGTGTATGTAGGAGCAGTTCCTGTCAGACGTGCTACTCCTAAGGGAGGCAGATCACTGCTAGCCTGTGTAGGACTCAGCTCGTGCTGTCAGTTCTCTGCATTGAACTGAGCTTTTTGAGACACTCAGATCTGTTAATTAGCTGAGGACTTTCAGCAAGAAGGTAAGGTGGGTTTTGTCAGTTTTTGTCAATTAATACAAAAAGTGTTACTGCCTACTAGTACCCTACATTTTTCTTGCTCCCTGTTCTTCACATCCAACTTACTTAAGCACTGAGCTCTTTCTTGTGTCCTGATCAGCCAAAAACCTGAACAATCAGTGCTCCAACTTTCTAGGAATGTACAGGAGCAACAAGGGGTGACATGTTTTATTGAGTGGTGCTGCTGTACTCATTTATGAAAGAAAACACTTGTTACTTTTCAGAGCTCCTGAAAATGACTGAATGACAGGTTTGTTTTCTTTCACATTACTTCTCTTTTGTTTGACCTGCCCAAATACATTGTATGTCACCTTGGCTGCTAATACCACACTTGCAGCTCCTCTGCATTGAGGGATAAAGGGTTTTAAACAAGAGACATCAAGGAGCACACTCATTGACCATTTATAAGCACACTGTTGAGGTTTTGAATGTGTTTTATTGTCATCCTTATTACAGGTTCAACGTGATGGTGTCACAGAAAAGCAGCAACTTCTGCCATCACAGTACAGAGCACGGCACGAGTCACACTGAACCACGTTAGTTACAGTCACTTTTTCAGGGGAAGTTGTTCAAATACCCTCTGCTGCAAAGGGAACCAACAGGGAATTTTGCTTGTATCAGATTTGCAGAAATCGCCCTCTTTCTGAGGTTACTCAGAGACTTCGTGAGTTTTTATTCCAGCTGTAGATAAAGATTTCCTTCAGGTATTCTGCTGCCTATGTGTCCCATGATGTGGGTAAGAATTCATTGTTGAAATACAGAGAAATGTTTTAAAGTATGGGTAATTAATTTGGGAAGTTAATTTACTTCAAATTCTGAAGAGGTCTTATTAAATGTGGAAACTTTTTAGTTTCTTCATGATTGAAAAACATACAGTTTATTTACAGTTATGCAAAACTGTAATAGAAGAACATACAAAGAAGGTCTTGATCACACTTCAGACGAAGGAACAAGGGGATACATGAAATAACCTGGGGGTTTCAGATACCTGTTGTACAGGCACATACAAACTGATCACTGCAACGGTTCAGTCTTAAGGCAGCTCTGTTTCATACCAATTAACAACTTGTCTATCCAGTGGCAGCAGAACAAACCACCAGTTTGAAAGTAGAAACCAGCTATGGACTTGTTACCTAGGTTCTCTTATCTCAACTAATATGATTAATTCATTTATTATCTAGATCTATCCAGATGTTTGTGCTTCTTTATTAAAATAAAGTAGCCAGATCAAAATTATTTTAAAAATACTTAAAATATTTAGAACACTGAAATGCTTGCCAGGTAAGGGATTTGGGGATTTGGTTTTGGTTTTGCAATGACTGTAAAAATCAAATGTCATGATTTCCTCAGAACAGGAGCAAGTCAGCTAGAGAATCTGAAAACTCTGCAAGAGTTCATATTATCTGATATTTACACATTATAAAAGCTCATACTGCTTTATCTAAAAACAAGAAAAGGCAGATGAAACTGCAACTAAGGTTTGAGTTGGGCAATACTTTTAAATATAAATTAAAAATCCTGCAATAGCTGCACAGAAGAAATTATTTATACGCAAGATAATTTTAAGCCACTGATGTTTCCCTCATAAATTCCTCCAGGACAGTCACTACGTTCCTGGCTTCTGGCATTTCTGCATGTTCTACTTTCACAATCTTGAGCAGGATGTCTCCACTGCCACAGTTCTTCAGGAACAGGTAGCACTTGAACAAGGCATAGTGGTTCATTTCAGCCTGGCGGATAAACCTCTTCAGGTTGTTAATGTCCTGGATAGCCTGGGGAAAGAGTAACAGAGCGTTGTCTTATCCTCCTACGTGGAATGAAAACACACTGTTGTGGAAAATAAAGGACAAATAGCAGAAGCAAAAGCATTTCCAATAGAAATTTTGTATTACTACTTAAGAGTAAATGTAAGAACTGAGTATCATCTTGGATGCATACTACAGCTTTTACTGCAATGATGCAAAATGTGTGGACGCAAGGTGATGTGTCCAACTTGTAGCAAGAATTCTCATGTTATGGCAGCTCACTTAAGAAGTGTTAACTACTGAACCCATGGTACCAGTTACATGAGATTGTGTGTGCAAGGCTCAGATTAAAAAGGTGGATCTTACTTTGAATTTGAGAAAACACCTTTGGAGCATTCACTGAAGAAACTTTCACACTACTTCGCAGCTGTTTTTGTCAACTACAGTAAGCCAGCCCTCAAATTAAGCTTCAGAGTTAATCAGTTAATGTCATATAGACATCATCATAACCTAAAACCTTTATTCATAAATAACATTTTGCATACAGTATTTGCTCCCTCAGTAACCCTAACATCTTCTTCAAGTCTTTAACATATATCAACAGGTACCTTCAATTTAAAGTTTTCCAAAATCTGCCGGAAGAGAAATGGATTTCCACCTTCAGCACCATTCACAAAAGCCTGCATCCAATCCTCACAGAATCTGTTGCTTCCTGTTAAATATTCAGGAACACAGAGAAGAGAAGAGAAAAAACAAATGAGCTCAACATAAATATACAGCTGCATTCACCTGGTTTAATCACTCTCACATAACAACTGGTAGCAATACACCTAGGCCCCGAAATAAGTCTTAAGGAAAAACAATACATGTGGGAAAGAAAGGCAAACACAGCTACAGCGTTACACAAGACTGGGTTCTGATTGCTGAATCTCTTTTCCCAACATTTATCAAAACAACGACAGGAAAAAAAAGTTTTGCAGATTCCCTGAATTGTACAAGTCATACTTTCGTGGTCACAAACTAAAGGTACTGTGGATTTTATTACCAAGCATTTTCAACCCAGGGTTTCAGTGTGTCTGGTGTAACAAACTGCTCTGGTACCTCACAGGAAAACAGGTGTTCCTGTTTCCAGCCAGAACCCAGAATTAGACTTTCTGGGCAGGAGCCTATAAGCTTCTTAATATTCTCAACTGCCTCTAATGTCACAGCTCTCAGTAGCTGATGGATCCAAGAGAGCAACATGAAGTGTTCACAGCTGTAATCTCACCTGCATTATGCAGCTGGGGCTGAGGTCCCCTGCAGTCTATAACCATGGACTTGTGCTGTTCCTCTGTCATGGCAATACAGAGAGAGGTCATTGTGCCTTCCTGGACAAGTCCTTGGAGGCTGGCAGCTGCCAGGAACCTGACAAAGAAAGCTCTTGTCAACTGCTTGCTCCTTTACAACTCCTGGACACCAAGGTGACAGTCATACACAGAAGCCAGGTTACTCAAAGGTTCCTTGGTCTCAAAATATTTTTACCTGCTAATGTCCTTTTCTGTTCTTTCATCTGCGTTTTTGACTTCTACAGGAGTGTAACTCAGAGCCTTAAAAAAAGAAACAAGAAGGGGGAAAAAAAAGGAAAAAGCTGGATGCAACTTCATTACGACTTTTGTTGCTATATTGCAGTTCCAAGCAATAAATACATAATGTGGTATTTTAAAAATTATTCTTGTCAAGGCAGTACTCTGTATTGTAGTCATTGCAGCTGGTTTTGCACTCAGAGGACATTCATCAGTTACACTCTGTTAGCTATTCTACACAGAGCCTCCTCAAACTCAGGGACTAGAGCTAGGATTAGTCTCTTTTCTGTCTGCAGCAGGATTACACGAGGCACATACACAATGTAACACCCCTTATCATTCAGAGGAATTATGGCATGGACAGCCTGCTCATGCTGTTCCTAATTTTCTTATTCTAATTTCAGCATGGACACCATTAGGTAATTAGGTTTTTTTAAATTAATAGAAGAAATTGTTATGTGCTTCCTTAGCAATACGCAGGGGAAAAGTACTTGCTCTGAATTAAAAAAAAACCCCAAAACCCAACAAAAACAAAGAGACAAAAAAACACAATCAAAAAAAAGGAAGAAAAAAGGGATTTTCATTTACTTGTGCTGGGAAAGCAAATGCAAGAAACATTTTAACCATGCTGGAGTCACTGAGATACCTTCTGGAGGTTTTTTAGCTGCCCAGTTTTAAGTATACTTACAGCATGTAGCAGAGAGGCGAGTTTGTCCTGGAAGAGCAGCACGACCCTCTGAATAGGGCAGATGGCATCCTCAAACCAGCTCCTCAGGTAGGGGCTAACACAGGTCTCCAAATTTTTTTGCTGTAACAAGTTGAAACATTAAAAACTTTAACTACAAATTAGATTTCTATGCAAATAGAAGCTTATTAATAATCTACTCAACCTAAGATATTTGGATGTTTGAGCCTTCTTAATCTCAAACCACGGTGAACTAAAATAATGAGTTTGACATTTAAAGACTCACTTTATCAGCAATGAAAGGCTTTGCATTTTAAGAAATAGCCAGAACTGTAATATTATGGTATATATTAAGTGAAGGCCATGCAACAGCAGATGGGATGACAAAGAGATTTAAAATGCAGAAATTCCACTAGAAATTTATGACAAGAAACCCACAAAGTCCTTTCTTAACATTCAGAACTGGTAAGAATCAAGGTGGACATTGATAACTTCCTTGCAGATCATTACTTTTTATTAGTTATTCTTCTCTCTAAATTTAACTGTAAGTGACCTTTAAGAGATTTATGACTAACACAAAAAAGTCCCCCCTTTCTTTTTTTCCTTCTGACTTGTGTGGCTGATAGCACCTTAGACATTCACTATATTACAGTGAGTCAAGTACCTCTCCCAGTGTTCCATACTGGTACTTGAAACACCTATTTTGTCTCTATAGATTACATCTTCCAGATTGTTCTACAATTAATCTGCATAAATATTAATTTTCACAACTTAAAAAAAAAGTTGGGCTTTACCTCCAAATCAAGGTTTATCTTCAGATTTTGAATGTATTTGTCCAACTCAAGTCTGAAAGTATCTTCTTAAGGAAAATAAGATGCCTCAGTTAAGACCTGCATTTTTTCCTTTCAGTATATGGCTGTTACTGACATTTTCAGTTACTGGAAGGTGTGCACAAACGAGCTGATTTCAAGTAAAAACAGACAAAATGACAAGATAATTTTTACGTCATCTCCCTCTCCATACAGGTTAAGAAAGTTAAAGGTAAGGATATAGTTCCAGACCTTTCTCTGAGCCACCTAAGAAACAAACCACATATTCTGGAGCATTGATGTCTGATTCCAATGTTGCCATTTCCAGAAGACTTTCTTGTTGGAAACGACAGTAATAACAACCAACTTTTCCTTCTGGTATGCTATAAAAAAAAGAAGAAGAAAATAATTACTTTCTTCCAGATACGTCACAAGAAGTAAGTGCAAAAAGCAGGCATAGATGATTTCTGCGGTAATTTTAACTGCTAGCATTGGTGGCTCCTATGGCCATATGTAGAGCTCTTAGACCTTCTCTTTTTTCTTGTATGTGATCAGAGGAGTTTAAAGGAAATTATCATAAACATATGTAGTATTTTTTAAGTATTCAAACAGTAAATTATTTAAAACAGTATTTTTCTCAAAGCTACCTAAAAAGGAAAATGCCATTGTGTAAGGCTGTTATTAACAGCAGCAATAGACTGAGAACATGGAATCAGTATCAAACCTAAGTGCAGCAACAGGCAGGCAAGATGTGCAGTGCTGCCAGTGTTCTTTACAGCTCTCATTCACCAATTATTTCAAAAGTTTACCTCAGCCCCACTGATGCTACATTCCCCATTCCTTCAAACAGGGCTCCTTTAGTAAGACGCTTAGCAATGAAACTGCGCAACTCCGTCTCCGCTTCAGCTGGTAAGTTGGTGTCCAGCAAGGAGAGGCTTTAAAAACCAGAAGAAATCATTACCAAAAGGCAAATGTTACTGTTTTGTGTCGCTCAACATGTGCAGAACCTGCCTCCAGCAGGGGGGCCCTGCGATCTCTCTCTCTGGTGACAGTTAAGGCAGCTCTGTGACTTTTGGCCCATCATGAGCAGTCAGTGGTTTGCCCACTCACCAGGAGTCAGGAGTTGTGATGCCAGCTCAGGCTGACTTTCCCAGCAGCTACGGACAAGATACTGCCCTCTTTGTTCCTATGTTTCCCAAGTTGTAATACAGAGCTTAAGGAAAGATGTCCATTGAAAATTAATAAATTTTTGTCATATGTTACCTACATGAAGAACTAAGTCAACAGAGCAATATCAAGTACTAGTAGCAAAGAAATGAGAGTTCAACTCAAGGATGACAGTTTCTTTTGAATACATTACTTAAGCTCTATATATATGTCCATTCCCCAGGTATTCCAGAAGAAGTGCCATGGGGACTCCAGAATGCTTTCAGGGGGGGTTGTGTTTTAAAAGGACTGCAGAGGACTTAAGAATGATCTGACAACAATTCGGCAAAGACTTCAAATCGCGGTGTTCCCGTGATTGTGCTGTTCTGCCGGTAGGCTTTACCTGAAGTCTTCAGCGGAGGGTGTGTGTGCCACAGCGCCGCCGGCACTGCCATCCCCGCCGGCGGCTCCCTGCTGCGCGGACCTGGAACCCAAGCGATTCCCGGCAATGAGTTTACAGCCGTGACACGCAACATGGAACAGGGGCTGCAGCAGGGAAAAGGCACGACCCGAGGGCGATTAAAAGCAGGAGCGGGGAATCGGTGCATTATGGGAGGGAGAGAATCTCACTGCGGGGAGAGACGGAGCGGGGGGAGAGAATAAAAGGAATTCAGGGAGCTGGGAATGGTCGAGGCCTGGGCACGGCCTCCCCGCGGGGGGACCCGGCGCCTCACCTGCGGTAGCCATACAGGCCGTGGTAGGTGCAGCCGTGGCGCTCCGGCCGCCGCTCCTCGCCCGTGCCGCCGCCCTCCTCGCTGCTCTCCAGCTCGCGCTCATCGCCGTCCGGCAGCGCCGGCAGCATCGCGGCCCCAGCCCCAGCCCCAGCCCCGCCTGTGCCGCGGGGAGCCACCGGGCTGCGCTGCCCCGCCCCGCCGGGTGTGCCGTGAACCCGCCCCGGGGCCCGGCGCTGGGAGGAGCTTGCGGAGCGTACCGGCCG
>VXAC01003981.1:577661-691223 GCA_013399225.1 Rhipidura dahli
GGTGCGGGGCCATAAAGAAACGGCTCAGGCTGCTGCAGCTCCTCCCTTTGTGTAATGCACATAAAAATGCAGTACAGGCGCCACAGTGCTCCTGTCAGTACAAGTAATCCTTCAAAAGCCGGTCACTCATTTAACGGCAGGACTCAAATCACATCTCAGAATCATAGAATGGTTTGGATTAGATGGGGATTTGGCAGGATTAGCCATGCTGTCAGTTTTTTAAAAGTTCTGCTTCTGAAATACTTTGTTAAAACAGCACATTTGTTAGCTCGGCCTTGTACCTACCAGGTAGTTACAGAATCACAATCACAGAATTGTTGGGGTTGGGGGGGACCTCTGGAGATCATCCAGTCCAAACCCCCTGCCAAGGCACGGTCACCTGGAGCAGGTGACACAGGAACACATCCAGGGGGGTTTGGAATGTCTCCAGAGAGGGAGACTCCACAATCTCTCTTCTGTGGCAGACAAGCCCCGTGGGGAGCAGCTGTGACCCCCAACTGCATCAGGGCCACTGCAAAGGGTTGGATGTGGCTGCTGGTTGGACTTGATGATCTCAGAGGTCTTTTCCAACCTTAATGTTTCTGTGATTCTCTTCTAAGCAGCTGGTGGACCTGTGGTGAGCTCGAGAGCCGTGGGAGTAACAGAGACACACACCCCGATGGATTGTCACGGTAACAGAGGGACCAGCCCCCCACCAGGTGCAAGTAGCTGAGGATAGCGATGGCTCTGCACAATTCAGTCGGTTTTATTGTGTTCTCAGGGTGCCGGGCTCCCCCACATGCCATGGTCTCACTGTCAGCACCCAGCAAAACAGACACAGCCAGCACCACAACACTGCGCACAGCGGCTGCTCTCAGCGACACCAGCTTCTTGCCCAGTAACATTTAGTGGGGAAAACACAGTTTCTCTGTGACATTAAACACTAAGACGAGCAACAGTTTAGATTAGAAGGAAGCTCTTTGCTCTGAGAGTGCTGAGGCCCTGGCACAGGTTGTCCAGAGAAGCTGTGGCTGCCCCATCCCTGTTCAATACCAGGTTGGACAGGATTTGGAACATGGTCTAGTGGATGGTATCCCTGCCCATGGCAGAGGGGTGAAACGAGATGAGCTTTAAGGTCCCTCCCAACCCACATCACTCCGTCACTCTCTTACTCCGTGACACACTCAGGTCCTTCAGGCAAAGCACCCACATCCCCGACTGGACAAAATGGCGGCGGCGCCCTGAGGCGCCACGGCGCAGCCCGGTGGGCACGGCCGCGAGCGCGTCACGTGGGCGCCCCCCAACGCTGCTGGCGCGGTGTATGCTGGGAGTTCGGAGGCGGCAGCGGCGTCTGAGGGAGCGCAGTCGCCATTTTGTGCCTCTCGCTCGGTGCTGGGCGGCCGCGCGGGCTCTGCGGCTCTGAGGGAGTGCTCGGCTCCCCTGCTCTGTAGGTCGGGGCGACGCCGCCATGGGCCGTAAGAAGAAGAAGCAGCTGAAGCCTTGGTGCTGGTATCCTTCTGTGTGGGACGCGGCGTGTGCAGAGAGCTGGGGGGAGGGGGAGGGGAGCGGCCTGGCGCGGTCTGGGCTCGGGCCGTGCTCGGTCCCGTTCCGTCTTGTCCCGAGATGGGGCTCAGCCCTTCTTCCCCACCCGTTACAGTTTGTCTCGGTGCTTGGCCCTGTTCCGTCCGTGTGCTCCTCGGGATGGGGCCCGGTCCGTGCCCTTCCTGTGCTCCCCACCCCCCGCGCGGCCTCAGGCCCGCTCCCGTCTTCCTCGCCGAGGCCTCCCGCCCGATCCCTGAAACCGGGACAGCGGGAAATGGAGAATGGTCTTTATCCCCCGTGAGGGAGGGTGTTAAAGGGAGAAAATCCTTCTACTAATAAATACATTTATTCACGAAGGGGGGATGGATGTGGTTAAAATAAAATTTTTGAAAACTTTTTTTTTTCGTTGTGACGGGGGGAGCTTTCAATTTGTAATTGCTGCATCATGACCAGGTTTAATTTTTCAGTATCCAGAAATACTGGTGGATTTTCATTTGATCGCTCCTTTAGAAGATGCTCAAATTTACCTTTTGGTGATTACAAATTTACCTTTTTTCTCTCGCTAGTGTTTCCGTCCTCTAGAATTGTTTAATAAAGAAATTTAGAAGGTGCTCTGAGTTATCTTTACCATTTTGTCTTGAAAGGCATCTGTGCTTCTTTTAGATGTCAATGTATTTCATGTTTTGGTGGAAGCAATGTTAACATTGTGTTAGCAATGTTAACATTGTGTTAATACTAAATTGCAATGTGTATTTGTCTCACCTAGGAAGATGTGTGTAGAGTGTTTGCTGAAATACCAGTGCTGACCCACAGAAAGGAAATGCGGTTTGCCTTTTCTGTTGCCTAGATGTCCAAACAGTTCTTTGCTTAAAATATTTCTTTTTAAAAGCCGAGAGTTCTTCATTAATGCAGCAAATTATGCCATGTCAGAAAACTTGATAGCTGGGTAACTGAAAGAGGAAGGGATTTTTTAACTAAAACCTTTGTTCTCTTTTATGATTGGTAGTTACTGGTAATTGATTAAAGAGGCACTTGCATAATTTCCTTTTTGCTGATTTCAAGTCTAATTCTCCTTTAAGGCTTTACCAGTGTTCACAGCCTTGAAGAGAAAAATAGGACTTGAAAACCATGAGTCAAACAATATGTAATCAAATGATGATTCTGATTGCATGCAGACACCTTTCCAGTTTTGTACCTGGGTAAAGAGGGATTGTGTGCTGGATCATGGGAGGGTGTTTGGTTTCAGACATCCATGAAATATTTATCACACTTTGAAGGCTCAGAGATGCTTCTTGAGCCTTTCTTTTGCTTCAGGAAAAATCACTGGTGCTAATTATCTTAGTTCTATCTAGAAAGCTGCTTCTAAGATTAAATGTTTCCTTAACAGTCTTCAATAGGTATTGTAATAGAGATTTCGATGATGAAAAGATCCTTATACAGCATCAAAAAGCAAAGCACTTTAAATGCCATATATGTCATAAGAAACTGTATACAGGACCTGGCTTAGCTATACACTGCATGCAGGTAAGGAGTTTTAGATTTACATGAACTTCACAGTATCTAAAATTTAAATGAATAGTGACCTTGAAAAGGTGGGGGTTAGGGGCTTCCAGAGTCTTTAAAACTGGTGAGAAAAAGACAGCAATGGCCTGTTTGCAGCACAGGAGTCCTGCTGTGTCAGCAGTCAGATGGCCACTGTGCAGCAGAGATCTTTGCTGGGAGTCTTGTAGGAGTGAAGGAATTGTGCTGTCTTGGTTTATGTAAGCTGGTTTTAGGCGTAATAGTAGTTACCAGAGATTAGGAAGCACAGATCAAGAAAATGCTTGGCCAGAAAGATTATTCCTGTTAAGGATGTTCCTTTCCTGTTTTGAAACTGCCTGAAGAACACAGAGAATTTACCCTGAATTGTGGCCATTAGGATTTGTTTGGGTTTTTTTTTTCTTTAGGTACATAAAGAAACAATAGATGCTGTTCCAAATGCTATTCCCGGAAGAACGGACATTGAACTGGAAATTTATGGGATGGAAGGCATTCCAGAAAAAGATATGGAGGAACGGAGGAGGTTACTTGAACAAAAAACTCAGGGTAAGGTGTAATGTGGCTGGTTGTTTTTTATTTCCCTCATCTGTTCTTTACTCAGCTGTGGCATTCAGTGAGGGTGGGATTTAATGCATTCTCTGATGGCAGCTCCAGGCATGTGGGAGGCTGGGAGGGATTTTCCCTTTTCTATTCAGAAGTAGCTGCGTGCCAGAGCAGCTATAACAATTATGTAGTGAATATGGTGCATGGTGATTTGTCTGTGAGGGTAAGAGGAGGAAAGGCCAGGGGTAAAACTATCCTGATGATTCCCAAATGCCTCACTTTTGTTGCTGTTCAAGTATACCTTTGGTTGAACTGCTTTGGTTTACGCTGGACAGCATGACATTGACAGGAGGGCAGATCCCTCTGTGTCTTCAGGGTCGTGGCAGTGTGAGTCATGATCTGTCCCTTTATTTGTGTCTATAGGTGGGCTCACACAGCATTTTTTCTTTGTATTTCTGTGACTTTGAACACTGATAAGGTTTGAATTTTGTTGTTGCTGTTCTACCTAGAATATGCCAGGTAAAGTTAATTTCTTAGAATATAATTTGTGTTTATATGCCTTGTACTGTCTGCAGAGAGCCAGAAAAAGAAACAACAGGATGATTCTGACGAGTATGAAGATGATGAATCTGCAGCTTCAACTTCGTTTCAACCCCAGCAGGTTCAGCCACAGCAGGGGTACATTCCCCCAATGGCACAGCCAGGTTTGCCTCCTGTGCCAGGTGCACCAGGGATGCCTCCAGGTGAGAGAGAGGGTGTGTTCGGTAGTTACTGAAAACCTCAGTAGAAACATGAAATGCTGCTTGTATACTGAGTAATAATCTGCCCTTTTAACACTGGGGTCACAGAACAGTTCTGGGAGGTGCAGATAAGCAGTTTCTTCATTTTCTTCCCTGTTCTGTGCCATGAGCACGTCTTCCTTGGTGGACTAGATTCAGATGCCTAATGCTAGCATGTACATTGAAGACATGGTCATAAGACAGATAAGTGTTTCAAACAGAAGTCTACCAGTGGTGTTTATAACAGGATTTTGGAAACAGGACAGAAAGGCTGCTGTGTATCTAGAGACTACTAACACAGAACAGACCGTTCATACACAGGCCAGAGATGCAGTGAGGAAAGAATTTTGATCAGTGAGTGAAAAATGGTCTTGTCTTGTAGTAAGATGTCTTCTTTGGAGACCATTAAGAAGATTCACAATCTTGCAGGGCTGAGAACAATCAATCAAAGTCAGATTTGCAGATAGTATTTATATTGCATTGTTTGTAAGCAATATTGTTTCAAAACCCAATATTTTAGATCTTCCTGTAAAGCAATTTATCTAGTGTAAACTTACTAGATGACAATTGATAGGAGCTGTATGCTATCAGAATTGTTGAAAATTTATTTTTTCTTTTAAGGTATACCACCATTAATGGCAGGTGTTCCACCTATGATGCCTGGAATGCCTCCAGTTATGCCTGGAATGCCACCTGGGTGAGTAGCAAAAAAGATTTAATATTATGTGTTCATACTGTGAATTTTAAACTGTCACAGAAAAAGTAAAGCTAATTAAAAAAATGTACATAGGGAATGGTGAACTCTAACCTAAATGTTAAGAATAACCAAAGAACTGGATGGCTGTAAACCAACATGTAAAATATGGCCAAACTAAGTTTATGTATAAAGTATGTTGCCTTTCTCTTGACTCTAATAATTATTAAGTAGTAGTATATTAATACAAAATTTTGTTGTGTTGGTTTAGAGCCTTCTGTGAGCCACTGTTCCCTTGTGTAGTGCACATATGTTGTGCATCTGGTTATCAGTCATCAACCTAACAGGAAAAAAGTACTGAATAGTTTCTATTTTTCTTGTATTTTGGGCAAACAATGTTGTTTTTTATGCTTGTTTGGGTTTGACACCATACCCTATCACAATGTGTTTGGACATTCGTAGTTAGATTTTTGATTTTGTCATAAATTTTCACAGATTACATCAACAGAGAAAATACATGCAGTCATTTTGTGGTGGAAACATGTAAGCATCTCATTAATGTAATTCTAGGTACATTCATTATGCCATTTTATGTCATGTTTTTGATAAGCTGGAAATTGTTTTACTGAAAACCTTTGAATATTGCCTAAGAATTTGGGGAAGGTGTCTAGCTAGGTTTTGTTACTGTATAATATGTGAAGTTTTTATGCTTTTATCTAAATGAATATTACAAAACTGTATGTGAAATACATTCTACAAAATATTAACCGAATAGACCCTTAGAGACTTAAAACCTCTCTTGAGCCAGAGCTTAAACAGCTCCATGTGCTTGATCCTTTACACTGCAGGACATACTTCAGGAACTCAGTGTAGTCTAAACTTTAATGTTCACCAAGGTGAAAGGTTCTTTTCTGAGACATAAATATTGAGTTAACAATCTTTGAATATAAAAATTATAGTCGAACATGGTGTGGATGCTCATCAGGACTTCAGCTTTTCTGGGTGGAAACTGAACAGAATTTAATCAGGTTGTCTGGCACTTAGTCCTCACTAAATTCCTTGTTAACTTCAGGTGAATGTTATGTCACCTGTAAAAACACAGATGAATTTGGCAAAACTTCACTGCATTTCCATTTAGGAGGAGAGAGTGGTGTTGCGTTATGCTTTTTGTCTATTTTAATCTAAAAGTTTGCTTATTTAACCTGATTAACTTTTGTTTAAAAATGACCAAGGAATTAGGAGACAGGAAGCAACTTTGGTTTTAGTGTGACACCAGTTGTAGCACTGTCTGCAGTTTCTCAGGCAGTCATTCTTCTGAGGCAGCGAGCAGTGAGCATCCAGCACTTGCTTTGATGTCTGCTGGGTGGCAAGACTGACTTTGTCTTTTCCAACCAAAACAGGGGTGATGGGTCTATGTTCCCAATCATTGCTGCTTCTGCAGTGGCTGTTCCCTTTGTAGCAGTGATAGATGAGTTGAGAGCAGAAATCAGAATTTCCAGAATGAATGCTCACCTTTTCATGTGATTTGATCTGAAGACAGCAGTGGTGAAGGTGTCTTGACTCTACCATACAAACAAACTACTTCTTAGTGAGGGTTTTGGTTTGTACGTGAGTGCTGCAGATGGGCTTATGTTGCTCACTAAAGTAATCAGCATTCCTGTATTTTGTTTCCATAATCAGTTTATGAATGTCTGCAAAAAATTAAGCACACTAAAGCTACACCTGTTTGTTCCCTGTAAAAGGCTCATACATACTCACCTAGGAAAAGAAACCAAACCCATTTTTAATATGGAGAAAAAGTATGTTGCAATGAAGACTTCTCGTATTAAAAAATCAAAATTCCACTTTATCATTAGTGTATGGAGTGTTTATTGTAATTGAAACTCCAGAAGCATTCTTGCCCTATAGTCTCTGCTTTGGTCAATATTTTTTGGATAGTTCTACAGCTTTGGGTTATCTGCAACTCAGTCTTACTGTCAGAGAGAAGTATTAACTGATAAGCAGTGATTGTAGTGTGATTGGAGCTACTGGTTTTTTTACGTTTTTACGACTTGCTGAGTGTACTGAGATCAGATTCTTGGAGCACTCTCCTGCAGCTAGTAGTCTGAGAGATTTCAAGAGACACCAGTTCTGGAAATCTCATCATAGAGGAAGTGAGATCTTGAGAAATTAAAGTTCAAATAAGAAGTGTTAGGGTTTTGAGTGTGGGGTTATGTTTTGGTTTTATTCTTGTGGAGTCAACTGGTTTGGAGTTGCCTCTGTTGAGAGCTTCTTGAAATTATTTACCACTATTTTTTGTCTGATACAGGCATGTGCCAATTGTCTTAACAGTTTACCTTGAGTGTTCATACCAGCGCTCATTTTCTGTTTAATAGGATGATGCCAATGGGTGGAATGATGCCTCCTGGGCCAGGAATCCCACCTCTTATGCCTGGTATGCCACCAGGTAGGTCAGGGTTGTCGAACTCGTACTATGGTGAGAGTTAAATTATATTTATTTATTTCCACTTAAGATTTAGTATTTATATAAAGAACACACAGACTTATGCCACCACCTTGATGTGGTTGGATTGCCACAGAAGCCACTCTTGTGCAGACTGGTTGATTTATGGCTTCTGATTATAAATAATTTATACCATTGTTAAAAAAAACCCCAGAGTATAGTTTTTTATTTTTATTGCACTTTTTCACACTGTTGCGCTGCTTGGTCTCTCTTCATCCCTTTTTTTAATGTCTATGGCTGCAGCTGGCAAATAGTAATGGTTGAAAATGTGGAAAGTGGGGAATAATGTTGGTAGTTTACCCAACTAATGAACTGCAGCGTGAAGAAACTTAACTGAAATTTTGGTCTCTTGCCATAGCTCAGAGAGACGTTTCTTGAGCTTGTGCTGCTCTTAAGCAGCCCTAAGTTCCTTGGGTGTTCCACCTGAGCAGCAGCTGTGTGAACTATAATGAACTGAGATTTGCTGGTTTGCTTGATGGAAGCCATGGGAGCTGTTAAGTTCCCACCTGACCCTCTCCTAGAGCTCCACACACACAAAGTACAGGTGTTGTGGTAACAATACAAAATGTCCCAATCCACTGCACTGGTGATCCCAGCAAAGCTGGCAGTGTTTTTGGTCACAGTTCTGGTACCATTCAGAAACGGTTCAGAGTCTCTGTGATTTTGTAACTGTCTCATCCGTGTTCTTGGCAGTGTAGGTGCAGTGTGTCAGAAACAGTTACTGCATTAATTGTATTGGTTTGTTGAGAGCATAAACTTCATTATTGGAGATTTAGTAGAAAACAACTTAATCCAGCACTGCTCTGAAATGTGTAAGGTTACTGCCTGTGCATGGACATTGACTGGTGACTGCTGGCATACACCCTTTGTCATGTTTTATTTTACTGTTGCCTTAAAAATGCATGTTCCTGGTGGGAGGCTTTGTTCTAAGGAACACTGGGAAGAGGACTGTTGTAAGGAATATGTGTGCTTCCTGGAGCCTGATCCGTCGCCCATTGTTTGTGGTTTGTAGGGATGCCCCCGCCTGTTGGGCCTCGGCCTGGCATGCCTCCAATGACACAAGCACAGCCTGTTACAGCTCCGGGCATTCTGAACCGGCCTCCAGCTCCTGCTGCAACAGCACCAACCCCACAACCTCCAGTTACTAAACCACTCTTCCCAAGCGCAGGGCAGGTAAGGTATCCCAGAGCCTGGAATCTCTTGCTATAATCTTCAAATTGTCACCTCATCAGTAGTGCCTGTTAGCCATTGAGGAGGCCCAAGAAATGACCAGTTAAGTTTTTTGCTTGGGTTGATGTTTAATTCGGTGTAGTGCTCAAATGAATTTTAAAAGATTCTTTTGTTTGTCTTAAAACAGCTGTGAAACCAGACAGACGTTCTGTAAGGACTGGGGAAGAAAGGAGTAGGCAAAATACTCTTTAATGCCTTTGGTTTGTTGTTTATAAGGGAACTTTGGGTGGGTAGAGAGATGTGTTAGCTACAGGAATCTGATGGCACAGAACTCTATCTAAACTTTCCAAATTAAAAATCTTGATGTGACTTGTTCTCAGCTGTTCTCATAATGGGCTCTCTACTGATAAATGGACAAATTTGTTCTGTAGTATTGTTAAACATTGCCTGAGTTAGGTTTTTTTACTTCAGAAAGTTTAGGAGTAAGTCAGTGTAGTGAAAAGTTCGTTTCAATGTGTTGGGGAGGGAAGTGGGGAATTGATAGTGGCTTGTGACCTCTTCCCTTTGAATGCACTTGTGTGTAGGTGCTGGAGTTTTTACTTGCTTTCAAGAATGTTGCAGAAGCCTTTGTAGTGTACTGTTTGTGTTTTGGGCTTCTGCAGGGCAGATACATGTTTAAAAAATACAGTCCTTTCATAAGAAAGGGCTTAGCATAAGAAATCCTTTCATCTGGATACTTTCCACCCATTTGTTTGGAGACTTTTCACTGTTTCCTTTCTTTTATGCTACAGATGGGGACACCTGTCACAAGCTCAAGTGCAGCTTCCTCCAATTCAGAAAGTCTGTCAGCATCTTCTAACGCTCTGTTTCCTAGCACAGCACAAGTACGCAGGAAGTCACAGTTTAAAACAAATGGCTTTTCAACTTAACCCTTTGGACCGTTCTGTAAAATCTAAAATCGACTAAACATCTTCAGATAATTTCTGTTATATTCCTGATTATGTTTAGCTGGTAAAACTGCAGAGTCTTCGATTATGAGTTGCATCTTACCAGAAACAAGCATGTCAAAGTGCCCAATTTTTCTTAGTGTGAAAGAATGAAATGTTATATTGTGGTTCTAAAGGGTTAAAAGAGCATGAAAGCAGTTAAATGCATTTTAGTGGGCAGTGGTTAGCTTGATGCATGGTGAAGGCTTTTTAGTTTCTGTTGTTTAATATGGCACATCATAATGTAGGGAATTTTTAATTTGCGTTACGTGCAAAATGTTAACATTTTTTGTTTTGATGGGGAAGTTCAGATAATTGTAAATATGCAGTGACTGGAAACAAAAGCATTCTCTCATAACTAAGGTTTGCTTTGGAGATTGCTGTGTCTTTAGAGACAGCTTTGTAAAACAGACTTTTACAGGGTTTTTGTAACAGAAAAGTAGGAGAGATGAAATGTTGGAATCTGTAGTTCCATTGATTTTTCATTCACAAATAAGATTATACATAGTGCTTTGTGAAAATACTGCAGTATGTTTATAGAGAGAACACTTAAAGCCCTGACACAATAGAGCTTTCTTAAATACCTAATTTTAATGTATACTAGCACTTTGAGCTGTACTCTAAGAGTTGCTAAAGTATGTTAACTTAGTGAAAGAATAATAAACTTATACTTAGAGGTTCCTAGAAAACAGTGATGCAGGAAAGATTTACACATTTGCCAAATTCAGTATTTGAGATAAAATAGTGGGGTGTTTTTTTCTTTGTTGTTCCTTTGTTGTGGTGGCTTTTGACCTGCAAAATTTAGACTTTCCTGTGCGTGTGTGTGTGTATATGTGTACATACTGCGGTTTATTTTGCCTTGTTTTCAGTTGCTCTAGTATGCAATAAGGCAGAACTTTACTTTCATCAAGCTTGTTATAGTTGTGTATCTCACTGGAAGGTTTCAGAGACAGACATCATTTAAGCTTTCTTATGCTTTGAGAAATAAGTATTGACCTGTCTCTGTGTTTCACAGGCTGCAGCGGCTGTGCCAGGGCCAGTTGGTACCGATTTCAAACCTTTGAATTCTACACCTGCAACAACAACGGAACCCCCCAAACCAACATTCCCTGCTTACACACAGTCTACAGCCTCAACCACTAGCACGACAAACAGTACTGCAGCTAAACCAGCTACATCTATCACAAGTAAGCCTGCTACCCTCACAACAACCAGTGCAACCAGTAAGTTGATCCATCCAGATGAGGATATATCACTGGTAAGTTAAAACGTTTTCATTGTCTTACTGAAAAATGCGATTTGTGCTGATATGGCAGATTAGATGGAATTTCATCTGTGCTCTGCATTATGTGTATTTTAATAATGGTGAGAGTGCTAACCGTGCAGAACTAACGTAACTGAGAGAACTTCCTTGATGGTGAAGTGATGACTGGCATATTGCAGTTACCTTGCTCCAGTCTAAGCCTTAGTTTTGGTGGTGGTGAGAAATCTCTCAACCCAAAATATAATTTGGACTTTATAGTTCATGTGACTTAAACTTGAAGTTAACTAGGTCTGGGTAATGAGTGTAGAACAAAAGACTGAACAGTTTGAAGTTGTTTTGATGTTCTTACAGCAGTTAGAAATATGGAATCTATGGATAAAACAAATGAACTTAAATTGCAATTCAGAGATGTTTAGACTGATGTTCAGTTTGTCTCAGCTTTTTTTATTCAGCTGGGGAAGGGGAGAGAATTTGAGTTCCATGTAGAATGTTTGATTGGCCTGTATTAAGGCAGAGAGTTTGCAGAAAGGGCGGAAAATCCAAGTGCTACTATGTAATGTTACTAGTAGTCTTTGAATTAGTAAGGTAGTTAAAATAGTTTAGTACCTCAAATCTACTTTGTTGCACCTCTATTTACTTTGGTGGGTTTTAACACAATGTGTTGTGGTTGTCTCTTCTGATTTTAGGAAGAGAGAAGGGCACAGTTGCCTAAATACCAGCGCAATCTTCCTCGACCAGGACAGGCTTCCCTGGGTAATCCACCAGTTGGACCAATTGGAGGTATGATGCCACCACAGCCAGGAATTCCTCCACAACAACAAGGAATGAGACCTCCTATGCCACCTCATGGTAATCATAAGTTTCCCAGCATTCTGTTTCTAAAAAGATTTGTGAAGTTGCCTATGCTGGCAGGGAGGGGTGAAGCTTTTCACAAAATGCACTTTCACTACTAAAAAAAAAAAATTATTCTTTGCATCTTAACTGTTCTGTTCATAGGTCAGTATGGTGCTCATCACCAGGGCATGCCAGGATATCTTCCTGGAGCAATGCCTCCATACGGTCAGGGACCTCCGATGGTGCCCCCGTACCAGAGTGGACCTCCTCGCCCTCCGATGGGAATGAGACCGCCCGTAATGTCGCAAGGTGGCCGCTACTGATGCTCCTACTCACACTCTAATAGGTTTGGAGATTAAACCTTTTCTCATCTTGTGCTGTTAATATAGCCGAGCTTCCGTCAGTTAAGGCTTCATTGTGACTTTAAAAAAATAAGTATCTTCCCACATGCAAGGAGCTATTGGACATTCTTATTTTACATGGGAAAAATTATTTGGAATAATAACAGGAACTTTTCCTGATGTTGCAATTTATACTGTATGGCTTCTTTTTCATGTTTCATCTAGGTTTTTAGAAGTGAAGTATAGTAAATATGGTTCGTTAAATTGTGAAGGCGCTGGAATTACATGAACATACCACCTTAAAGGCAAGTTCTGTAATGTTATGTTGCTATTTGTGAAATGATGCCTTCACAGCACTTCAAGTGCTGTTGGACTTCATGTCCCCAACATAGTTTGGTGAGGGCTGTAACTGTTCCCAACTACTTGTACATTAAAGTCTGAACTTGTAACAATATTTAATGTATTTAGAGTTCCTCCTGTTCCAGGGTTTAAGTAAACTGACCCACTAAGGTCATGTGACTTTTCTGTACTGTTATAAACTTCATTGTAATAAAAGAGGATAAAAATTTATATGCCTTTTTATTCGTGACCAGCTGTGGACAACTGCCTGAAAGGTTTGTACACATGCATGCCGTGGTAGCCGTTGGTGTAATGAACACAGTTATTGGTGCTGTTTTGATAAAGTCTGAATTCCTTGTTCTAAAAAGTCACTCCTTAGCTGTACATCTGAGTAGACAAAGACCTGTACACTTATTAACTGACTCCTCAAAACTGAGGCCGCAGGAGGCACATCCTAACTCCTGGTTGTAACTTCTCTTAATACATACGTTTCTTTATTTGTGCTTTCTTGTCCTCAATAAATTTCAAATGATTTCTAGTCCTGGCACTTGCTTGTAGGATGTGAAAGTGCTCTAAGATACATCCTAGTGCCAGGTGTGTCCCATTAGTTCACTCTGCAACTGACCCTTTTTAATGTGCAAATGGAGATGAATTTTAGGAGCCTTTTAGGTGAAGATTTCTAGAAGCTTAGCTGCATAGCACATGGGTGAGTGACTTCCAGTTGATGTATTGAAGTTGACCTGCAAAAGAGAAATAGTAGCTTAACCCTCTTAATGCATAGAAGAGGCAAAGGCAGCAAGAGTAATATGTCATATGCTGTGTTTTTACTTTAAATGTTCAGAATTTCATGTTTTGGCAGTCTCTAAAAGGTGAACCATCTGTAACCATCTGGTGTGTCTTATGATTAGGTGTTGTCCAAGTTTTCTTGAGCCATTCAATGAAAGTTTCTGGAGTAAGAGACCTTATCAAAGAGAGGTCTTCCCTCTATGAATTAGTCATTTCTCTGTTTATAAGAGTAGAGCGATAAGTTCCTGTTAAGGTTGTAATTCTTTTAGTGTCTGACATCCGTGTGTTCCTGTGTTAAACCTCTGATGAGAATGTAGAGGGAGACCTTTTTGGAGGGGAGGGAAGTGAGAGCTTCTCTGGCTTCTTCTCAAGGGGGGAAAAAAAAGAGGTGAATTTTTTCATTTGCAGGTCAACTTCAAATACGTGTTCCAGCCTCAAGCCTTATCTGCAATTTAATTAATGGGGATATCTCTTCTTTAGGGTAGAGTAGAAAGATCATCAGCATTTTCATGTCATTATGTTAATAAATGTTTTTGTAGATGATGGAAGTTTTTAATTTAATTATAATACTGAGCATTATGGCTCTGTTTCTTGGATGGTTCTTAGCTGCACTAAAGTAGTTCATGTGGCTTTATTCTGTGCTGTCTCTTAAAAAGTGCAAAAACATGGTACAGCTAAAATACTATATTGTCTCAGCTTCTGCCCTGGGGTCATGGAATGTCTCAAAAGCACTAGAGCATCCAGTGTACATGTAGTTGCAGCTGAATGGCCTTAGTTTAGCCAATAAGAATTGCCAGGCACTTTTTTCTGGCAGTTTTAAGACCATAACTCCAAGCCTCTGTTGAGAAGCAGTTTTCCCTGATCACTGAGATCTACTGATCACCTGTCAGATGTGCAGTATTTGGCTTGCAAATGTGCTGAGTGGGCCTTGATGTCAATTCTTTTGTTAGCTCTTCATCTTGCTTTAGACATAAGTCTAACAGATAAAACTCGTTTTGCTGAGGCAATGCTTTTATACTCTGGTTTTCTTCTGTTTACCTAATAAGTATAATTACAGAACGCTGGAGAGATTTTTACAGTGTCTTATATTTGTCCTTTTTGTAATATTACACATAAAATTCATACATTATAAAGTGATCTTAACTACTGCTTGTAAAACTATAGAACTTCTTTCTTTTTCTGAAGATCATATTGCTGCTCTAAGGATGCTTTGCCCTCCTGCCCCAGTCAAGTGAATTCCTTCTCCTTTTGGTGTCTTTCTGTAACTTTTCATATGTTGTTTTCAGACCCCTGCTTCTTCTGGGATAAAACCTTATTGCATGTATTGTTAATTCAGCCTATTCTGCAAGTTGTATTAATTAAGTTTCACTTTTTTAAACAGTGAATGTCTCGTTCTGATACTGGTACCATTTTGTAGCTAACATTGCATAGACTTCAAGCCTGAATGCATTTTGAGATTGGTCTTTCCCAAGTAGTAATGTTATGAAAATCCCTTGAGTAAGTACTGCCACATACATTTTTCATTGGTACTTGCATACAAGCAGGAGAAAAATTTTTCCTTGATTTTCACGTGGGTACTTACTTTCCTGCTCCTATCACTGCAATAAGAGCTGTGATGTGGCTGCCTTTAGTCTTCAGTTACTCTTGTCTCTTGTGTGATTCTTCTGTAACCAGGCAGGTGTTTCAGTGCCTGTGTTGTCTGTTGGTCCCTGCCTTCATTTGTTTGGATACTGCTTCTTAATGTTCAGAGAGTTGGATTTATGGTGCATTTACCCAAAACCAGTAAAACTACTTTAAATGTAATAGTTGCTTGTATAAAGGCTTGGTTTACAGTACCAAGTGGAATCAACAAAGCTGTGCCAACAAAATCCCTCATGTAATGCAGCCATGAAAACAGGGTTTTGCTTTAGTTAATCTCTCCCTTGAAAGAGATTGCAGAAACCTTAATGATTACAGAAAAGCCTATCTATTATAGTTGTTGCAGGACTCTAGTGATGTAATTACATAGGCAGAAGCTTTGTTTTTTAGTTGTTGCCTAAATTTGCCATGGCAGATCTTGCAGTAAAACTAACACTTGCAAGTGCATTTTGACCAGTCTTGAAATTGCAATGTAATGCAAATGTTGAATACAAAAGATTAGGCTACAAGAAAATTTCAGATGCAGGTGGGAAAATATGTTTTACAAAAAACATGCCAGAATTTATAGCATCTAGGACTTGTGCAGAACGTTCAAAATTACTTTATGCATGGTCTCACAATATCATAATAAGCAGCTGATCTGTAGGGCAAAATGGATGAGACTGGCACGAAAGAACCTTGAAAAAGCCTGGGTTAGTTTTTTAGAAGTCTTTACGTGACTCCTTCATACTGCCATTGGAGCTTTCTGCCTTTGGCAAAGTTGCTTTAAATAAAATACTACGTAACTGGCATATGTAGACTAAAAATTTCTTCTGAAACTTTTGGATTACTTTTTTTTTCTTCCACAGATGAGATTTTAGGTGCTGATAATAAATTTGAGGCTGGGCTATATATCTAATAACGGTGGATAACTATTCCTCGCTCTGTGCATGCATGGGAGAATATAAACAAGCTTCTAGAAACATATTCAGCTGTATCTGCCCTCTGTGGTTTCTGCCAGTATTTTAGTCCATGGAGCACTTGAGCATTCCTTGCACAGAACTGGATAACTTCCTCTGTTAAAACATGGATAAAATTGAATGGGATAGATAGCCTACAGTTACTTTATATAGGAATCAAAGAATTCTGCATACAAGATAAAAAAATTAAATACCAAGATTACTTCTGTTTTATGAACAGCAAGGGTGTTATAACCTTCAGTTAAATTAAGACTCTGATATACCAGTCCATGAGCTGGGGCCACAATTCAAAATGGTAACTGATGACACTTCTTAGTAAATGTCTTAATAATTGTACTGGTCTAGTTTCTACACAAACACTTAAGACAAGGGTGAACATTTTCAGTGGCTGATGGAATCTTTAACTCAACTTTTCATGAACTAGTACAACAAATACTATCAGTTATGGGAAAAATGCCCCAAGACAACTGACTGATGTTCCATTGATCAAGATACAAAGCAAAACAAACTGTCCAATTCAGAAATAGCTGCCAACTACAAAAAATACTGTTTGGGCCTAACAAAAGAGGTGCTATAGCAGTCATTTTCTTTTGTTTGCTTGATCACTGGAATTTTGTTAATTTTGAATGCATGTCTTTCACTTAATTGGGTAATGTTTTTTCTAAAATTTAAATTTTTCTTCTTCCTATAGCCCTGCCATAGGACAGGCTGAGGCAGAGTCTCAGTGTTGCCCTGTTCAGTCTGAGGCAAGTGGGATTTATTTTATTCATTCTGGGGGCTTTCACAGCTTTATGGCTGTTGGATATTTATGTCCCCAAACTTGCAGCAAGTTTGGTGAAGGCCCCTAAATTTATTTTAATTTAGGTTTTTTTATTCTCTTTTGGTAGATGGGCTCTATATTAATATTTACCTTTTAATTATCACTGTATTTTTAAGAGTCTTAAGGGGAGGGAACCTGTTTTAAGATGTGTGGGTACCTTTTCTCTTAATGGAACGCATTTCCTTTGAAGCTGCTCAGGTAGTCCTTAAGCCACACTGCCCCTCCCCATCTTTCCCTGCATTGCATTTGTGCTGTATTTGGTTTTGGGTTTGGTAGTGTTGACTTTGTGTAGTCTCTGAATTAGTGGCACGTAAAGACCAATTATTAATATTTTCTCTTCTGAGGAGATGTATCTATTGAAGAGCTTGAAGTAGGTTTTAACTAGTAAGCTAATTGCTACAAAATTGTGTAGCCCAAATTACAGAATAGTTTCTTTGAAGAAGGTTGAGATGTTAATACTGCTGCGTGTGTGAGCTGCACCTCAACAAATATTAATGTAGAGCCCTGGGAAGAAGTAGAGATCAAATCCAAGCTGGTAACAGAGAACAGAAGTGTGAGAAATCAAAACTGCAGATTTTTCAATTTGCCAGTTTCAGGGAGAACCTTTCCTTCAGTCTCTCAAATACACCAAATTCAAGAATATTTTGACTATTGCAACAATAGTAAAAGTTGAAAAACTTTTTTTTGAAACCCTGTGAAATTCTGTTGCATACTCAAAATTTGCTTTGTTATGTTTATTTTAAGTTCCCTCTTCCACACAGTGACTAGCAGAAACTTCTACCCTTTGTGAAGAAAAAGCTGCTCACTCTGTTGCAGATCCATTGGTCTTGAATGCTTGAGGTTGCTTAAAGACAACTTCAGCTTCAGAACAGCAGGTTTTGCCCAAGGAGGTCTTGTAGCATATCACCAGTGAAATAGTAAATAAACACATGTGGGAGTCTGGTTTGACTTCTAATTTTTAGATATTTGTAAAGTTTGTGGTGGGGTCTTTTTAATGAGCATAGACTCTGTTTCATTTCTTCAGGATTTTGCTAAATAATGACCCTTAATGGGAATTAAAGTAATTTTAATTTGAGGATAGAGTTGTAATTAACTTAAAAAAGTAGATTGCTCCTTCCTGTTGTACCCTTCGTTTGTACTCTGCCCTTGCGTTTTTCCTGTAGAAGACCCCCCCTCAAATCCCTGTTTGACTGGAAAATTGACATGTCCATGTAAACTGTTTCAGAATGGTTATTGAGCATGGTCTTTCTTTGCTAATTCTCATTGTGGTGCTCCCCCTGATAACAGTGAAGATGAGAACAACTCTTCAAGATAGACCACAGCAACTAGTATTTCTTTCACTTGCTTAATATATGAGAGCATTTGGCTTAGTTTCTATTTCTCTAGAGTGTTTAAGGAAACAAAATAACACATGGTGGGGCTTGTACTTCTTGCTTTAAGTATCTGAATCTCTTACAGACTCAAAAAATAGGCAAATTTCAAATGCCTCTTTATTTTGAGGGATGAAGTGTGTTCTTAGTTACATTCCAGTATTGCAGCTCTCATTGCAGCAGTTGGTGTATCACAAAGCTGTACATCTTGCTGTTAGTGAAGTTTCTTTGCTAAAGATGACAGTATTTCAGTGACATGACTTTCATAGATACCTAACAAAATTAGGTTTTGCAGTTTCGTTTTTTTAAGCTTAAGTAGAGGCACGTGATTTTTTTTTTTAAGGAGTAGGAGTTACTGATACTCTGCTAAATTGGGTAAATTTGCACCTGCTGTATTGAAGAAAAGTAATGTGGAGATGTGGTAAATAAGTACATGCCACACATGAAGAACTTTTTAAAAATCTGTATGCTTGCAATCAAAATAATCAGACCAGGGAAACAGGGGTAGTGACTGGGTTCTATAAGAATGCAGCTACCAATGACTGCTGGTTTGTCTGTAACTACTGGGCTAGGTTGGAGTAGTTTAAGTAAAGGAAGTTTTGGGACAGCCATTTAAGGGATCAAGATGAGTCAAAGTGTTTTTAAAGCATAATGTACATAAGGTTCTTCTAGAAGTTCTGAAAAACACTTGGTGAGAGGTTTCTGGCACACTGTAAGCAGCAGCTTAGTGCAGTCCTGATTGTCTGGGCACAGATTGCCAGTAAGGCTCTTAAAAGAAATGTGGTTTTACTGCAGTTTTGTGAAGGTGGGGCTGAGGGGGCTGAGAGCACTGGAGCCTGCTGCTTTGGCAGCCAGCCATATCCTGTCCTGAACCACAGGATCCAGGGTGTTATCCTCAAGCTACTTGTTCCTGGCATCCTGGTGAGTCAGTTTTGACTGTACCTGGTATGAATAATCGTGAGGCTTGGTATTTATATACCTGGACACTGCTGTGAATAGTGAGGCCCTTGCACCTTCTGAACAAGTTTACAATAACCTCTTGAATTCTTATGGGTTTTCTTGCAGTAGGGACAGGCAGCAACACTGCTGTTTTAATGGCAGTGAATTTAATTTCTCCATAAATACTGTCTGGAACTTACCTTAATGTTTTTCTTTCTTGAGGGTATAAAGAAGTGAAAAAGTTTTGAGAAAATAGTAGAATTTTTATGCCAATATCATCTTAAATGAAAACAAAGAAGCACATGACATTAAGAGCTTGAAAGCTTCCTTATAAATTCTCTTGTTAGCAGTTAAAGCTAACTGCCTTATACGAGGTTCAAGCTTCTGACATCAGTCTTTTTTCCTTAAATTCTGTCTAAATCTTAACCATATTCCCAGGTTCACTATTCAGAAAGGGGGGCATGGGTTGTAGAATTTCAACTTCTGCTGCTCTTAGTAGCCAGTATCTATAACTGATTTTTGCTAACAGCAATTTTAATTGCCAGAGATGAATGCAATACAACCAAAGGAAGCTATTTCACCATCTCCTAACTTAAAGAAATTATGTAATGCTTTGAGATAAAGATGTCATGCAAAGCTTTTTTCTTTTCTTTTTTTTTTCTTTGAGTTACTCGCACTGAATTCTTTAGCTTCTTTCTCATAAATTTAAGTGGAAAAAAACCCATTTTGCTCTTTCAATTGTAAAGTCCAGAATAAGGAAACACACTTTAAGACTTTAATGAAGGAACCTGGCAATGTAAGTATTACATTATTTATTTTTGTAGCAGGCAAGAGGTGACCTTGTTAAACTTATGGGTTATGTATGAAAAATCAGAAGGGCAAATTGAAAGTAGTTTTATAGTTGCCTTTACTTCATATGCTTTTCTTAAGCAACAAATTGCAGTAATTGAAGATTGGCAGCTTCTTTCTTTCTTTCTTTCTTTTTTTTTTTTAATAAAAAACTATGGGTTAAACACCTTGGTTTAATACAATTTGTGTTTCTGTTAACTAGCAGCAGAATTTCAGCATTTGCTACTTACTGGTAGAGAAGAAAAATTCCACAGAACTGCCAGTACAGGTTAGTTTAATCTGTAAGTACCTGATATTCCTATTTGAAATAATTTGTTCAAATGATACCACTTAAGTACCTGAGGGGAATTTTGGTCTCTGAAATGTGATTGTTATCTACTACTGATTCCAGTAGTGAGTGAACAGACTAGACTTTTTTGGAAGATCTGTGATGGATTTAACTATGCTTGTGGACAGGTAATAAATTCCTGCAAGCACCTTTAAGGAAAATTTAATACAGAATCTTGACAAGCAGCCTTTGATGTTACTGAAAATGTGAAGATC
Organism: Rhipidura dahli; assembly: GCA_013399225.1. Taxonomy (NCBI): domain Eukaryota; kingdom Metazoa; phylum Chordata; class Aves; order Passeriformes; family Rhipiduridae; genus Rhipidura; species Rhipidura dahli. The sequence goes on from VXAC01003981.1 coordinate 598,079, forward strand.
TAAAGTCAAAATCACTTCAGTAACATGCCAGTTATTAATGAGGCTGTTTTTCATCAGCAAACCAGCAGGATCCTGTGTTTGTTGTGTTGGGGATTAAGCATTTCTGTTTGTAATCTTTCCATTTTCTTTAGCTATTGTTAATTACCATTTCTTACCAACAGAGTTTTACTTTGTTAGGTCGGTAAACCAGGAGCTTGTTCTTCTATGCTTTTTTTATGATTACTTTTGTTAGTTCATTGCAGCACTTCAGAGGCTACCTACAAATGTGGTTTTGTCCAGTTGTTTTATCTTACTCCAGAGTTACTGCTCTGCCTCTATTTTAATTCTGCCCTACTCCATATTCTCAGAAATTTTGGTATTTTATTGTACAGAATATTTTACACCTTAAAATAGGAAAGATTATTCGTGAATGGATAGAAGATGCAGCTTTCTCTGGAATGGCTGCATATACTTATTTTTATTTAGACTTTGTGTATATCATCTCTACTATCAGCAAAAGAGAGGAAAACTTCTGTGCTGTAGCACAAAGCAGAGATCCACAGCTGGATGGGCTGTAAGGATGGGATGTGCTTTAATTTACTTTTTAAGGCCATATTGTCCCATTCTGAACTTGAGGCACTTTTGACATCATTGGTGGATAATTTTTTTAATGGGTCCTGGAAAGGTCATAGTTATGTAGTATCTGAACAGACACTTCAGTTTTGCCAGCTCATCTGAAGGGTTTAGAGTGGGTTTATGAGTGACTTGCCACTTCTAGCAGAATTGCTTCTTTTAGGATTCTGAAATCTTACACAGTGCTGCAGAATTCATGGTACGAACATACACAGTTTCAAGGCAATTGTATCTTCCCAGGTTTTAGAATAGTTACACTTGCAGCCCATTGCCTGCCATCTTCTCTACATCACTTCTTGGTAATTCACAAGAAATTGCTTTGTCTGCAAAATGAGCTACAGGCAAATTTCTGAGTAATGTTGCATAGGTTTTTCTTCCTAGAAGGGGTTAAAAAAGGAAAGTCATACAGTAATATTTACTATTTAGCTTTATCTCTGTTTGCTTAATCGTAATTGCAGGTATGCAAGAATAACAGGGATGCCTTGTTGTGAGGTACATTACTCTGTTCACAGAATGTATTCATATTTCTTACACCCTTCTGTGGTTGACCTTAGCTGATACTTAATGCAATGCTCAGTACTAAGTTGGAGGGAGTAACTGATTGCTTTGGGCTGCTCAATTACCTTATCAAGTCCTGGTTTTGACAGTGGTTGGATGCAGACCTGCACTACTTGTACATCGACCTGGCAGTCAGTGGGGATAACTAAAGGGCAGAGTGTGTGCCATAGTGTCTTAACCAAAAAAAAGTGTGTTTGTCCAGGATAGATCTTAGTAGAACTCTGATAGAACATCATCTCTTTGTGGAACTTTGAATGGCAATTAATTATGGTACTTTTTGGTAGAATAAAGTTTATTTTCTTTTGAGATAGGACCAAAACAATACTGGAAATCTGAACTTTGATTACCAGCTGAGCAGTGTTAAATTGCAGCTCAACTTCTGACACACCATTAGAGCAGCTGTCCAGTGTAGCGTGGTTCAGCAGTCTTCTCTCCCAGTTCTGGTACTGGTTATTTGGAACAGTTTGTCATTTCCCACTATTTCTTTGGACTCCTTGCTGACTCCCAGTTGCCTTTTTAGAGTTTCTGGTCGCTGTGCAGCAAACCCAAACTGAGCAAACTCCAAGCTGGTTTTAGTACCTTCATAAAGGACCTTTAAGCACATGAGTGAATAGTGTCCCCTCTCAGTAGCAGTATGGCCACAGAAGTTAGTGTGCTGTGAAGGGGTTTTTTCTGTAACTTGATACTGCTTTTGTGTAAGTGGTATGAAAGGTCTGGGATTACTGATCTTTTTCAAAAGACAGGTGGTGGCAAAATACTGATGTTGAATTTAATTCGAGAAAGTGAGACTGGTAAGTATGTGCATCACTTTAATGCATGCAAATAATAGTAACAGTAACAAGCTTAATTTTATAGCATTCAGCTTACAAAGAAGATTGAAAGAAAATACAGAGCTAACATCATTTGCATCCACTGGGAACCTTCTATGAACTGTCCTTCAGGAATGGGTCATTGCACATATAGCCATCTGTAAAGTGTAATTATTTTGTAACAGTCTCTGATTAAACAGAAATTAACCACTGTTTCTGTGTATTTTTTTTTCTCTTCTTGAAAACCTGTTTAAATTATTAATGCAACAAATGTTTTAGTGGGAGTAACTTGGTACTGGCTTTTTGATTGTAAGCTGCAGAGACTCATGTGAGCTCTAACTTAAAGTGGAGACAAACAAATGAACCCTAACTTCTTAACCTGTAACTTCCTTTTCTGTTGCTCCACTGTCCTGCTGCTAAGCAGGCTATACAAAGCTATTGAAATTGAAAGACTCAGAATATGGAGAAGTTTCTAACTGTTTTCATAAAAGGTGGTGGCATGGGCATGCTGGGAGGGACTCTGTTCTAAACCCTTTTTGAGCAAAATGCTGGAGAGGTGAGGTAGCTTGGAAGATGGGTATCCTTGCACCTCCTGTGTACGGGACGAGAAGGGATTACTGTGCTAGGCTGGTTGCTCTTTCTTAGCTACCATTGTTCACTCATAAGTTAATTTCTGAGAGGTGGTAAAGAGAAGATAAATGGCTATTTTTAATGTTATGATGTGGACCAGTTGGATGTATTTTGAATTGGGTATGTGTGACAAGGAGGTGCAGTAGAGGACCCTTCAGGGAACACTGCTGCTGTGCAGGAACTCTTTATGGGCATTTGTCCTCTGGCCCTTTCAGCTCCAGGGAAATCTGAGGGGCATTTGGGAGCTACTTTGTACTGAGAGCTGGTTAGAGCAAGGGCAGTTGTGTGTTGCCTGGCAGGCTGAAGCCCAGTCCATGTGTACGTGACTAGTAGGAAGTAGGAAAGCTGGGTCTGTACTTGCTGCCCTGTGAGCTTCAGATGGTTGTTCTTGCAATGTGGGACCTCGAGTTAATCTGTAAGTTTACACTTTTTCTCTAAAACTTGTTTTGGTTTTTTTCTATGGGGCTGGGGGGATGAAGTAAAGAGTTTGAATCTAAACTTAAAATTTCTTAGAGGTAGAAGCGGGCATATTTGAAAAGCAAGACCCCTGTTTATGCCTCAAAGACAAGACTCAAGTATACGCAGTAGTCTGGGCTACAGGGCAAAGCACTGCTACCTGCAGAATCTAGTCGGGTGTGTGCAGGCAAAAAAAAAGTTACAACACATAATCCTCCTGGCCAAGCTGGCTGTAATTTTTCATCATGGTAACAGTTTCTTTTAAAAAACTTAAATCCCTGCTTCTGCTGCAGCATTTGAGCAGGTTCTATATATTGTGAGCAGTCAATGCTTTGCTTTTCATTCCTGTGCTTTTCAGTAGGTTTGTATATCCTATTTCTGCTCTGTGTTGAAGCCATCCTAATGCCCCAGGCTGGACTTGGGAAAGCTGCCTTTGCCCTTTTCAGACATACTCCGGTCCCCTGCCTTGGGGCTAGGGAGCAGAGGGGGATTTCTCTGATCCTTAAGCTCTCTTGCTTTGGCAATTATTTCTGCTACCTGAGGCCAGAATGTGAAGGCTTGGACTAGGCAATCTTTGGTTTCATCCTCTTTGAATTCATTATGGCTTGCAATTCCTTTTACAGTTTTTGGCTGTGCCCAGATCTTGGCTGCAGTTGGAAAAGTAAATCATACCTAGCTACTGTTGGGAGTACATCCTTAGGAAGGGTAATAAAGGTCACAGACAAATCGCAGTTCTTCATAAAATATATTTATTAGATTAAAACAAGTTACATGACAGTTTTTTGGGCAATTTTAGTCACAGTATCTTACATCAAACAGTGAAACTCCAACAAGCACTTTTGTTATTAGAAGCTGAATGTGACATCATGGTTGCAAACACAGCAATGAAAAACTGCCTTTTTCAAATGATGGATGTATGCTATAGACAGATTTGAGTTCTGTACTCTGTGGCATTCCTTGGATGATAATCCAAAATCATTTCACCAAGTGCAGGAATTGTTTGGACTATGAATACTTAACAGTGCTTACAGATAATCTTTTGTCATCCACGTCTCTGCGCCCCACCCTAGATAGAAATATGTCTAGTAAGGTAATGTTTACACAGAGGAGCAATGTGGGAGTTACACAGAATTTGAGACCTCTTTTTTTATCAGTCCTGATGTTTGCAAAATCAGCTGTAAAGTTGCTTCTATACTGACCCTGGCTTTGCAGTCTGTAGTTGTATTTCATGCATGGTATGTGTCAGAGAGTGAAGTACATTATAGCCAGAGTAGCATATGAGGTGTGAGTTCACTTTTCTGTTGCTGATTCCGGAAGAAAAATGTAGTTACACTGGACAAATTGTTTTACTGATCAAGACTACGCAGAAATTAACTACAAATCCTAATCTGTGAGGTGAGAAGAAAGGGATCAATTGTTGTCCTTGGTTTGAAATCTTGCTTTCTGTGACTCCAAAACTATCAAAGGCTTGGCTCTAAGTACACTTTTACAAGTAGATTCAAAATTTTTTAGTTATTTGGTCACTGTTACAGTTGTTAACTCTGATTTTCTTGTTGCCTGATGTTTACCCAGGGCAGTCCACTTTTTGTTTTAAATGTGAGAGAGGACAGTTCCAGTGCTGTACCTTTTAAGAGCACGGTGCATACGGTAATGGACTGCATACCTTACGTTCTTCTGATGGCTGGATCATTTTCAACCTGAATATCGAAAGCAACAAGGCCATTAAATGAAAAGCCTAAATAAAAGGTCACATTTTCATTTCCAGGGGGCAATGACATAAGATGGAGTGGCAGGATACAGAGGTCCTTCACGTGACCACGTATAAATAAATTTCTGTCCTTGGTCCAGCCAGAAACTCTTTTGAGATTGTCACCAGTTGTGGAAACATTCCATACATCTCCACGCAGCCACTTCATTCTCCTCTCATCTAAGGATCCCTCAATCAGTTTATCAATTTTATTTTTGTGCACAATCTTACTTAAGCCATAACCCTTTCCCAGAAAAAAATGGGTGTAGATTCTTTTCTTTCTGGCAGGAACATCTTTCATTTTGATGTCATATAAGCGTTTCAGGGTTTGAAGGGCTGAAGTTAAAATTTCATCTTTATCTGGATTAGGCTCTTTGTCTAATGCCTCATCCGGCCAGTACAGCAAGGTGAGCAAAAAAAAGGCACTTGCTGGAAATGGTCGTTTTCCTTTGAAGAATCTTGAACTGAGCTCACGAAGAGTTTGCAGTGGAAGGAGTTTGGCTGATCCTGGTGTTAAGCAGCCTAATGTGATGTGGCACAAAATAAAATTGATCAGATCGTTGTCCTCTAGCCTGTTCCTCAGCGGGTTTTCTGGATAGAAACTAAGGATCCTTTCTAGCTTTTCAGCTGACCTGTTCTCTTTCTTATCTGTTAAGAATGACAGGATATTGGTGACATTTCCTCCACCACTCCTATAAATAGTCATGCGTCTCATGAGCTGAGTTTCAGGACCATTGTTGCTGTCATCAATAAGTGATGCTGAGATGAAAAATTTAGCGTATACCTCTGACTGTCTTTTCAGCCATTTTCTGGGATTATAAATTTGTTCTTCCTTATCATCATTTTCATCATCCTTCTCTTGGTTTTTATCTGTTTGGAAATAACTTAGTTCTTCTGAAATCCACTCCAGCGCATTGTACAGGTTCTGGCGCAAGCCTTTTAAGCGGGAGTGCAGCGTTGCCCATGTTCTTTTTATGTCTTCAGGAATATAATCTGTGGTGAGATATTTCACAAGCTCAGTATATTCCCCCTCTGGACTTCTGTGGAATACAGGGAGTGTGGACAAAAATCGAAGAAGGCGACAGCCTACTTCTACTTCTCCAAAATAGCCAGCGTTGTTCATAATTTCACGCTCTTCCTTTGCAGCCTGCTGGGCAGCCCTGAAGCATTTCATAGCTTTAAGAGCAATCTGTATCTTCTCAATGATCTTTTCAGGGGTGTCCTCCTCTGTCATTTTATCCACAGTGAAGCCAAACCATTTCCTGTAGACTTGGCCTTCTGTATCCAAAATAAAAGAATCAGTTGGCAAATGAGATTTTGCAGCCTCTGCCCAGTATTTTGCATCTTCAAATTTTTCATTGCTGTAATTTAGTCTGGCAAGCTGCTGGGCAAAAAAAGGATCTTTTCCAAGGAGTTCATATGCAGCTTTTAAAACAGCAATAGCTTTTTCACAGTCTTCAGCTTCACAGACATGTTCAATGAATGGGGAAAAGAGAGTATCAGTATTGTCACCCCTGCTTCTTTTACCACGTCGAATAAACAGATGTCTGATAAACTTTATGAATTCTTCACGTCCAAATCTGTTTTCAAAGAGTGCCTTTTCCTGAAGAAGAGTTGTTGCAAGTTGACTTAGCGATTGATTCCCTGAAAGCTGATGCAGAATTTCTTTTGCAACCAGGCAGTGTATTATCCGGACAGATGAAATATAAGTGGTACTTTCCCTTAGCTCAATAAAAAAGATTCTTGCTTGTTCACTCAAGCGGTGTTTGAAATCGTATGCTCTTGCTCTACTCTCTGTATATGCCCCCAGCCCCAGAAAAGCCTCGCAGTGTGACAGTGAAAGGTATGAGTTGGGTACATAACAGTTGAGCAGAGCCACGTAACGCATCAAGCAGGTGTCACGGGAGGAAGGGTCGATGCCCTGCAGGATGTGCGCTACCAAGTCTGACACGTACGTTTTATTGAACTCCTCACACATCAGCACAAACGTAAGTATGAATTCTGGCTTGACATCTGTCTGCTTCAGTTTTTCAAGTTTAGTGTTGAACAGATTTTTCTCTGACTCTGTCAGCTTGTGAGTGACAGCAACTGTGTCCAGTGGAGAAGCCTTGCAAAGCCTTTCAGGGTCATTGCATCGTCTACAGCACATGAGGATGAAGTAAGGTCTGGAGGTATTCATTTTCCTAGTTGCTACAGCCTCCATTAACTCAATCTGTAGATCGTCAAAGTATTCATCATCATAATCTTCAATCAGGAGCAGCACAGGAAAACAGTGAGTGATTTCCTTTTCTTCATAATCTCTAAGTGCAAGCACATGGTTACAAACAGTTGCAGGTGAGTATGAGGTCTTGATAACAGCACATCTAAACTGCTTTCTCCTTTTCCATAGAACTTGCCGTGCTATTGTGCTTCCACCGCTTCCAGGATGGTGAAATATCTTTAGTTTAGCCACAGAATAATTTTGTCCAGTTCCTCGCAAAATGCCATCCAAGAGTTTACTTGCCTCCGTGCATGCTTCACGTTCAATGATATCCCCACAGAGTTTTTTATCAGCAAGCCACAAGTTTTCCCACATGATTTTTCTCCCGCGGTAAAAATTTTGTTCTATTTCTTGTTTTTGTTTTTCAGTCCAAAGATTTAATTTGATATCATCACACTGGTCAGCACAAAGGATTTCTAGGGAATACAATTTCTCTTCTTCCCTCAAAGGAAGCGTACACACCGCCCCAGTGGAGGTTGGCAGGTGTCTGGGTTCAGTTGTAGAAGGCAGCATTAACTGGATGGTGGCATCTACGTGACTGAGCTTCATACCCACAACACTGCGTTGTTCTAGTGTCTGAATGCTGCAGGATTCCTGAGCCAGATTAGCCCACTTTCTGTAATTTTCTCTGGACTCTGCAATGCACATGATGTACTCCATGCCATTCATCTCTGTATAGAATTCCTGAAAAGTGTCCACAAGTGGTTTCTGCACTGGTGATAGCAATAGAAAAATCACAATGAAAGAGCTCTCCGGCAGAATTTCCTCACAGATACAAGTAATTACTTTCTTCAGGTATTTTTTTTTTGTTCTAATCCATGTATTTTCATCACAAGGTTTTTCATCCCCAAGGAAGTCACTGCGTCCATTGCAGAATATCCAGCTAGTCTGATCAAACAGTTTCTGAGAGGGAGTATTATCAGTCTTAATTTCTTTGAAAAAATCCTGTAAAAAATAAGAACTTGTTTCATGGTGCTCTTTGTACTTGCTGTACAGTCCTGACACATTAGAATGTTCATCAAAGTCAAAGACACAGAAAAGGTTCAAGTGCATTAAAAAGTTGATGTAATTTAGATTGTCCTGTTCACATCTGTTTGTGACAAGGATGTACCGTAGGGAATCATCCATGTAGCTTTTGCCATCATTTAATAGAATTGATAACTTTCTTCCTAAATCTTCAGGTGTTTCTGTAGGTACTTGTTTGCTGGAGAGCTCAGCTCTTTCTCTTTGGGCATCCCTGTCTGGCATAGCCTGAATGAAAGCAGTGAGTTTGCTGCGCTGCACAGGTTCAGACTTTGCTCCTAATCTCTGGTAGAGAACTGGTTCTTTGGTCAAGATCACCTTCTGGCTGTTTTCGTTGTATTTTGGCAAACAAACTTCAAAACAATTTTTCTTTACCAAGCTGAATGTTGGTTCAATGTCAACCTCCACTACAAATCTTTGTTCCTGAGAGTCTTTTGAAATCACTTCAACAAACACAGGTGGGTGAATACATTTCCTTGCAATTTCTTGTAAATCATTGCAAAAGCACCTTTCTATATAATCCAGTGCATCAACAAAGTCTTCTCGGTTTTTGACCTTTATGCCAACGATCTGTCCATGTTTCCAGCCCTTGTCCTCAACACTGTCCACGACACCAAAATGGATGGTGCCATTTGTTCGAATGTTCATGCAGGCTGAAGCAAATCGTATCACTTCAGAGGCAAATTTTGATTGCAGTTGACATTTGTTCAGTTCTGCAGCAATGGCAAAAGATTTGTATTCATGGCAAGGAATGATTAAATCACTGACTCCTGATTCTGGAGCAAGAACTGTGTCTTTCACATATTTGAGTTCAGTATCCTGACTTCTAAAGGGCCGACAGTTTCTGAGCTCTAAAACTTCATCAGCACTTGGAGGCTGGGATTTCTTGTTTCCTTTTCGCCTCTTGCCAGAAGTAGGAGCTGTGTTCTCGCTGCTGGCTGTACCCACAGCACCAGAGCTGCCTCCACTCGCCGTGCCCTGGGCAGGGGCACTGCTGGCTCTGGCTGGGCCTGTTTGAGCATCTCCTCCATTGGGTGTTTTGCTGCTGGAGTCCTCAGCTTGCTGTGCATTGTCCTGGAGCTGCAGAAGTTCATTTCTCTTGTGGATTAAGATCTGGATTTGGCCTTTCTTAATTCCTACGTCTTTGAGGAAAGACTCATCCAGTTCTATTAGTGCTGAGCCTGTCAGTTTTGCACACAGTTTATCTGCATACTCCTTCTTGATTCCAGTAGACTCCAGCCAATATCTGATGTGGTTCTCATCCCATTCCTTCACAGGTACTGTTTTGTAATCTAGAAGTTAAAGTTACATATAACTAATACAAACTACTGTTTGTTTGGCCACACTGAATGTTAGATTCTTTACTTTCTACCAGTCACAGTGAGAGAGCAGGTCTTAACTTCTCAAATATGTCAGTTCTGAGGACAAAGTATCCTCAACCATAATCAGAAGCAGTTCTAAACAGTGGTGCAAGACTAATAAATCAGTAAAGCAGGAAACTAGGAAGGAGACATGGAAATGATCCTCAAAGGGAGTCAAGGAAATAACTCAAAAATTTTTTTGCAGGTAATGATGTGATAAGATTTATGGGAAGTGGCAGGGTGGATTCCATAAACTGGGCAGGTTTGGGTAGATCATTTACCCACTTGAGTAATTATTTTCTGCTAAAGGAGGATAGCATCAGTACAAACCCTAAGATGATGATAGGAGTACTAATTGGTTCCCCACTAGAGATGAATCCTTCAAATGCAGATATTAAAAAGCAAATTGCTACATCTAAAATACAAATTTTCTGAAAGCAATACATACCCATTGTCTTTGGTGAGGGAAATCCTGCTGTTAGTGAACAAAACCCTAGAGGGGAGAAAAATTAAGTCTTCAGATTTACAGTTAATGTTCCTGTGTTAGTTCAAGCTGTCTTTGGTATTCTGTTTTCCCAACTTCCTCCCCAGCTTTTTGGCCCAAGATCATTTCTGTACCTCTAAAAGCCTGTTCTTGGCAGCTGTGTGCCTCTGTGAAGGCAGCTGCTCCTGTCCCCCCTAGCACACACATGGATGTGAAAGAAAGGGGGGGTTGCTGGAGAAGCTTGTGCTGAGCCCAACAGCTCTTCCAACAGAAATAGATATTGGAGAAAAGGAGGCCCACCACTGTATCCCCAGGTTCCATCTCTTGTTTTTTAGTGCTTTTTCTCACTATCCCTGCCTTTTGTTCCTTCACACTCCCTTTTCTCCCTCCCTTCTTTGGTGGGTACACTCTCCACTGCTCCTCTCTTTTCCTGTATCTGTTCTGATGCTTACCAAAATTTCCAAGAAGCAGTTCAGCTCACTGCCCAAGCCAGCAGAAGGTTTTCTGTTTAATGGGGTGTCCTCGCCTGAGTTGTGACATCCTTCCTGTGCCCAGCCTCCATTTCAGGGGTTCAGAGATGTGTGGCAGCAGGGACAGCCAGTTCAGTACTGCAGGCGGCTCAGGTTAAATACCCTGTTCAGTCTGACATCAGAGGTATGAGACATTTACAGTCAGCAGTAACCATCCATGAACCATGGCCCAGCTACCAGGGGTCACAGTAAAAGGTACACTGTGATGATGATGTTTCTTTTACTGTGGTGTGGAGACTCAGCTGTGGTTCAGCTGGTGCAGTAGCTCAGCCAGCTCCACCCCTCAACTGGTGGTGCTAAACAGTGCTCTCAGCAACTCAGTAAAAGGAGCAGCCACCAGTGCAGCTGGTCAAGGTCTCTGCAAGTGTGAAGGTGGTGGCTGAGGGAAGGAGATGAGCACTCACTCCCTGGGATCACGGCTTGGCAGGAGGTGAGCTCAGCAGAAGGTGGTGGTTTGGGGAGATACTGGTTCTCAGAGAATAGGGTGTGCTGGAAAAATCCAGCAAGTGCACGTTAACCTTTTTTGCACCTGGTCAGGCCTGTGTAAGCCTTGGCTGGCTGGGGCACTAGCATGGCTGTAGCTCTCTAGAGCAGGTGGCTCTCTAAGGGGGAGCCTGTTACTGGAGTGCCCTGATGTGCTGTAGGTGTAAGGCATCCCTCAGAGTAAGTGTAAACAGACTGGTTATGAAAAGGGTGGGAGACTGATTTCCATTGACACGTGGAAAGGGGGCTAAAATGTCTCTGAAATACTGGTCTTTTAGAGCCTTTGGCCACCTCCCAGGGCTGGGTTTGTACAGTGAGTCAGCTTGTGATGAATCCCGTCCCGCGCTTTTCTCTATGCCCCACCCCGCTGTGACAGCTGGAAGCGTTTCAGAGCAAAGAGCCTTGCTGGGGAATCGAAACTGGAATGGAGGCTGAGCCGAGCTGGGGCAGGGCTGGGGAAGCGCGGCTGGAGGGGGCCCGGGGGTCCCTGGTCCCTTCCTGGTTCTGATGCCTTAGGTTTTAACTTTCCTATTTTTCAAATTCTGCAGTGCCCAATGTGTAACTCTGGAGTTTCCTGTTCCCTGTTCAGTGCTGCTCTCTGTGCTGGGCACACACAGCAAAGCCTCTCCGGGGCTGCTCTCCAAGGACACCTAGACCCTCCTGGGCCCAAAAAGTATCAACCAAAAGCCTCTGAGAGGGGGGCAAGCTGAGGGGAAATTACATCATTAAACTGAAGCTGTAAGTGGAGAATTAACCCTGATATGCAAATGAACCAAACCTATAAAACTCGTGGCCTCTCGTCCATCTCGGGGTCCATTTTGACAACAGCCTCTGGCTCCCCAGGGGTATCTTTGAAGGCCTTTCCAATAAATACCCACCTTTACTCCCTTACTCCTGTAAGCAGCAGTGGGGTGCTAGTCGGTGGCAGCGGGTTTGTGCTCCAGTGGGCTCTGGGTACTCTGGGCTGCACGGCTGGGCAGCGAGGGGCTGCAGCTGTGGGGCTGGGGGCAGAGCTGTGTGCACCCCACTCCCACATCTCTGAGCTGCTCAGACAGTCCCATGTAGCGCTGCTGAGCAGCTCCTACCCCAGTGGAGTGGCAGGGGGGACAGAGGGGCAGGTGGCACTGGAGGGACATCCTCACTTTTCATTGAAGCTGCTACCAGTAAAGTAACCCTGAGAATGACCCCGCGGCCCGCAGCGCACGGAGGGCTTACCTTGCTGTGTGTCTCCAGTGCTGTCCTGCCTGCAGGGAAAGGGTTTCCACAGGAGGAAGGGAGGGAAGGTGCTCTAACACCTGTGGTGCCAGGCTCTGCACGGGCAGCAGTCTGAGCACTGTGGGTGTTCTGCAGCTCCTGCAGCTATCTTGAAAATTTTTCCGGAAATAAAAAGAGAAGCTGCTTTAGACAAGTATTTCTGGTGAGCTGTCAAGTCTCCACCCCCTTCACAGCAGTGCTGCTGCTGCACAGTGCTGCTGCTGGTAAAGTCCAGCAGCCTTAGCCTCACCAAAACCAGCTTAGTGTCAGGATGGGGTGTGGGATATATTTATTCTTTTTTTTGTATTTTAAATTTTTAGATCCACTTCACTCACTTCCCTCTGTATGAGCTACCTACTCACTCCAGGCCCCTCCACCAAGTAAAAAGGGGAGAGGCTGGCAGGGTAAACAGAGCACAAGAAGCTCCTTAGCCCAGCCCTCTCTGCCACTGGGGCTCAGGAAGGCTGTGCTGCCCACAGAACTGTCTGTGTGTCTTTCTGTTTCCTGTAAAGCACGTGATCTGGCATCAGCTCAGGTTCACCGAAACCAATTATTTATGGGTATTTCTTTATTGCACAGCAGCACAAATTCCCACCATTTTATCTCACCTGTGCACTTGCCTCAGCCCTCGGGCTGGAGGTGGCTGGTGCCTGGTGTCAGAGTAACAAACGAGGCTCCCGGGCCTCCAGGGAAGCTCCCCCCGACCTGAACAATTCCTGCATCCTCTGCTGGCTCAGCAGGCAGGCAGCGGTTTGAGCAGGCTCGGCTCAAAAACCAGGCACCTGTCCCTTCCCCAGGGAGGCAGGACAGGGCTGCTGCAGGCCTTGTCCCCTCCTCTGCTCAGTTCTGACAGCTCTGACAGCTCCAGGCCTGCCGGGTTCCCTGGGCACACATTGTCACTAAAAGCTGTGGGGTTTTAATCTGAGTACAAGTCTTTATTTAGTAGATTTATAAAAGACCTTTACATAAGAAATACAAAAATATTAAATAGGCTTTGAATCTTTTTAGGTACAATTACCATTATTTTTTCAAGCTTTAGAAATATGTAACCTGCACATCTTAGGTAAAATGCTCTCACACTTGGTAAAAGTAGGAAAAAACCATCCTGTAAAGTATCTCCAAAAAAGTAGCTGTACATACCCCATCATACATATTACTGGCAATAATTTATTTAAGACATAATGGCACAGTCATACAAATTCCCACTTTGTAATTTCTCCTTCAATTAATTCCATTGAAAGATGCAGTATCACTTTCCTCTTTGAGTTGTTATCTGGTGATTAAATATAAACATGAAACTGATTAAGACTGATTTGGCATGCTTCATACTTGTACCACTTGGATTTGATACCACTTTGTAGTAAAAATTAAATAAATATAAATACATTAAATAAATATATTGTAAAAGAATACCCCAGTTACATTAGCATTCAGCATTTCTTCATCCTAGCACACGTGATGCTTTGTCACAGCTTCAGGGCCAATGTAAAGAAATACTGCATCTTTAACCACACAGGCTCCCATGGATGGAATTACCAGCCCACACACACAGAAAATGGGGTTTTACAGCTCTGTGGCACCCCTTGAGCACTGCCCTGATTTCACTGCTCTGAACAGCTCTTGATTCCTGTCCTTTTTCCCAGGACTGCCTCACCCCTGGCCCTGTGGCCTTTTCTTACCCCTTGAGGGACAGTTGCAGTTGATGAGTCACAGGCAGCCCCCAGCTGCCACTGGTGTTTGCTGCAGGTACTTGTGCAGATCTGGTCTCGTACGGTGAGTCGAGGACTGTTCAAGCTCTTCTGTGAATACTGGTTGATATTAAACAACAAGGCTTATTTTCAGAGTAGGTAAACCTTGAACTGATGCTTCAAGTCAGTATTTTTTACAACTTCATTGTTTCTGCTCAAGTATGAGGGACTAATTTTCCAGGGTAGTACTGATTAAACAGAAATGGTACTTTCATACCATTTTTTGGACAATCATGAATGATTCCCTTTACAATCACTGTGGTATGCCTAATGCCAAATGTGGCAGTAGTGCAATGGCAGGTTTGGATGATTTGCTACAACCAAAGGGCTCCTTTTGCACATCCCAGTCCCGAGTAATTATATAATTTCAATCACTGAATTTTTTTTTTTGGTAGTAGTAGTAAACCCATCCATTACAAAATCACATCCAGTACAGGGATATTGGGTGATGGTTATATCCAGCTTTTGCTCTTCATTTCCACAGTCTTGATAACTGCCTTGGAGTCAGTAACTCCATCCCCAGGGTTCACACCTTTACCACTCATGCCCTGGGCTCCACTATCTCCTGATCCAGCACAGACACAGGTACAAGGCACTTTTTGGAAGCTTGGTTTCTTCAAAGAGAGAGAATTCAGCTCTTTGATCCCACTTTTCCCTGCTAAGGGTAGGCCTGTGCTTGGAATGTTGGTCCCAGAGAAGAAAGCTCCATCCCTCTCCTCTCAAACCGTGTCTCCTGTGAGGGTCAGCTCTGCAGAGTCCTCAGCATAGTAATGCTGGAAGAGTCTTTCGTGGCAGCAGATGTGCATAGCGTGGTAGGTGTGCAGGAGCAGGCGAGGGAAACGAGCTGTGAAGTAACACACAAAATCATCTGGGATGGAGCCCAGGGTCTCCTGCACTTCGGGAGGCAGCTCCCTGTAATGGTGCTTCTGTGGAGGAAAACAGAAGAGGAAAAGCTCAGTCAGAGGGTTTGTTCAGGAGCCTCTTGTAAACAGAGCTGTTGGTGTTCCTGGACACAGTAACCTCCTACTGGTCTCTTGTAAAGGAGCTCAGTACCTAAAAACCAGGGTCTGACACAGCCTGGCAACAACAGCAGCCAGAGGCAGGACCCCAGAGTGCATGAGGAAAAGACTCCTTTACCTTATTTCTCATCGCCCTCAGAAGGTCCCGGACAGAGCCACCTTTATAGGATCTGAATTTTCGAAGATCTGCAAGAGAAATCAACTGTTGTGATGCAGTTTTAGGTGCTGGGGTGTGTGTCTGCAGCCACAGATCCTAGGTGCGTTTTAGTACATAAATATGTACTTGAATTTGAAGAAACACTTTACTGGCAAGTGACAGTGATGTGCCAAAATTGAGACACTGTTATCCTCACCTTCCTGTCCCAGCAAACTGGGAACAGCAGGTACTTCCCACTGTGATAAAATGTTGACCATTACCTGTCTGAAGAGGAACAGTGATGTGCTCTCTCCAGTCCATTTTCACCACTTCTCTTCCACCTCCTTCTAATTGCTTGACTATTGGACCATCTAAAGATTCTTTCTCTATCCGGTCACTAACATCCTGGAAGAAACATTCAGATTATTTCTAGTTTTATTTCCAAGCTTTTCCCAATATTTTCAAATTGCTGCTTATGGCCAATTACAGCCTGTCCTGCTAATAAAGTCAGAATTCCACTTCACTCCATGACAGTGCTTGGGAATAGGATACAGAAGTTTCCAAGATTATTTGCTTCACCCTCTGCCAAAGCCTTTTTAGCACAGAGGAGAAGGTAAGGCTGCAAAGGATCTCAAGTCCTCAGCCACTTCCCACCCCACATCAGGATTTAGTGCATGTTCATTCCTGTTCTTGAAAACCCTCCTGGCCACGTTCTCTGTGGGTACTGCAGCTGCTAGAGGAGCTCTTCCTTCCACCAGTGGACCTTGGTAACATCAGTTCTGGCCCCCTGGGAAAGATCTGCTGTAAGATAAGCCAGTTGCTTAGGAGCTACACCCAGGTTTTCCAACTGGGCTGCCTCGCTCCTCACAGTAAGGCTGTGGATTCCATGACCTCAAACAGGCACAAAAGAGAGACTGAATTCAAGACCTGAAGCAAGTCTACAGGAGCCCTGAGATCTCAGAGGAGAGCAAAGGTTATCACAAACCTGAAAGAACTGCAGCTGTTTTTCTAGACTCCAAAAGAAGGGGTGTTTGAGAACACAGCTGGCAGATGGACGTTTCTGAGGGTCCATGTTGATCATCTGCTCTATTAAATCACGAGCAACAATGTCTTCTGCAAGGAAGAGGGTGCAGGGAAATTTACTTCTTTTATTTTCTCTACATTCTTAGGCTGGAGTGAAATGTAAAATTTTGTAATTTTGTATTTTGTTCTTCGGAAATTCATTATGGTCTCTACTTCCTCCTGTCCTGCTAGTTCAAGTGCTGCCCTCTCAGATGTGCTGGGCAACCAAAAGAAAGAATATCAAAGACTAAGAATATCAAAGTTCAGCTCTCTCTCACCCTTTAAATACAGGAAATAACTTCACAGTCAAGATTGCAGGGTTCCAAATTGTGTATTCCAGAAATGCTCTGGGGTACTAACTCTGAGAACTTTAGGCCCTCTACTTGAGGAGAACCTGAGAAGTACAACTTTCCTCTCTTGTGAGCCTTGGTTCTGTCCTTGGTGTTGGTGTTGAACAGGCTGGGCTGCTCACTGGTCCCTGCAGTGCAGTTCTTACCATGCCTCCCTGCATCCAGAGCCTCCAGGCTGTATGCTCCCAGCAGGATGTTGGCTTGCCGCTGCAGGGACTTGCCAAAGGGATGGCCACCTTCAGTCACCACGTAATAGAAAACACAGCCAGCTGAAAAGATGTCCACGGTGTATGTCTGCAAAGAAACAGCCTTCAATAGCAGGAATGTCTTTTCCCCCTGAAAGCTCTGATTGTCACAGGGTGGTTATTTTGCATCTGAGAGCAGAAGGAAATTTTCAGACTTGCACATTTGAGCTGCAAAGCAGCCTGGAGGCCCAGGCACCAAGTGCTGCCTATTGTAGGGTCTGGCCTGCTCCTGGGCAGCCTGGGAAGGGTGAGGACTTACAGGGTTCTCTTTGCAGTCTTCACTCAGCATCTCCGGGGCGATCCAGCCCTCAGTGCCCGGCACGCCCGAGCGGCGGCTGAAGCTGTGCCTGCCCACAGCCAGCTTCTTGCACAGCCCGAAGTCTGAAATCATGGCTTTGACCTTCCCATGAGCATTGGGCATTGAGATGAGGATGTTGTGGGGCTTCAGGTCCCTGTGAACTGTTACAAACACCCACTTATTCACTCAGGCGTTCCCAACAATCTTTGTAAATTTTTAAATGAACCTTTCAGAAGGCTGAACCACCATTCATTAAACCAAAGTCATAACTTCTAATGATTGTCATTGGTAGAGGCTCATTTTTTTATTCCATCATGTTTTTTATGACTCCTGTCTAAAAACTTCAGCACCCTGCACCAATAGTAAGGACTTGCTTTAGTACTCTGGGGCTGCAGAATGTTGCAGAGACAAGACCAGTCTCAAATCATAAAACCACGGAGTGGTTTGGGTTCAAAGGGACCTTAAAGACTGTCTCATTCCAACTCCCCTGCCATAGGCAGGGACACCTTCCAAGAGGCCGGGTGAACAGACCAGTACCAGGCCAGTGTCTCTTCTTTTTCCAGTTAAGATGTAGTCCTTCCTCCAATCCTGAAAGGAGAGGCATTCTTACCAATACTCAGGGAATGCAGGTAGGCCAGCCCAGATGTTGTCTGCTGCAGGAGAGTGATGGGTTGTAAGCCATGGTGGCTGAAGGCCTTCTGCTCAACATACTGCAACAGAGAACCAGGAGAGTCAGCCACAGCACTGCTTAGAGGCTGCATAAATAACAGATCCATGCACTTCACCCTCCCAAAAAGATGTGACTGGGTAAATTGTGCTAGCTGATAACACACAGCAAAAAGCCTTTTTTTGGCTGAAGGTGATGATCTCTAAAGTCTCATTCAGAGATAGAATTCTGTATAGCACTGTGCTCCAGAAAGACAAACAAGAGAGTCTTCAAAGTCTGCATGGTAGGAGGGGGAGGATGACTAGAAGGGAGTGCTTCACAAGAAGTTAAAAATCAAAGGACAACAGCTTCTGTGCATAAATCAGTCCAGGGTTAGGGATGTCTTTCTAAAGGTCTGAAAACAGCCCTGTTCTAGGATTGTGCAATTGTTACAGAGGTGACAGTGGGAGTAAATGGAACATCTCCTGGGACAGGCACTTCAGCAACTTAAGCTCAAGGGAAGTGAAGGCCTTCCAGGGAGAAGATGTTCCCAGAGCTGTGGGTCACCTCCTGCAGGGTGGCAGCACACAGCTCGATGGCGATGTACTGGAACTGCCGGTCCCTCTCCGTGCAGAAGTAGCGGATCACGTTCGGGTGCTCGTCGGACTCGCGCAGCAGCTGCACCTCCCGGTCTGCGAAGCTGAAGCACTCGGGGAGAATCCTCTTCACTGCCACATCACGGTTATCAAATGAGCCCCTGCAGCCAGGGAGGGAAGGCACAACAACCCTTCACACTCTGGAGCCAAAGCATGTACAGAAAACGTGACAATAGAAGCCATTGTAGAGGCTAATGAAAGCATTTCCCATGCTGGAAACACATACATTTGGCCAGTAAACACTTCTTAGGGAAGTAAAGTAGGTTTTGCTAGTGAAGAAAATGCATGAAAATATTCCAGACACATGCAAAAAGTTTCATTTCCGTTCATAGTAAATGTGAGGGCTTTTATAAAAAAATGAATTAAAGGGATCTAAAACAAACACAACATTGGTCTGTTTAATGCACACATTCTCTTCTACCTGTAAACAATTGTCCCTTCAGCTCCATGTCCCAATACATCTTTAGGGTTAAATGAAATCTTGCCAACAATCACTCGGTTTGCTTCCTCATCTGAACAAGAAAAGAAAAACAAACACTGGTTTAGGATGGGGCAAGGCAGCCTTTTAAACTGCACAGACTTCAGGGCCAGTCTGTAAGTCTTTTAGCTCATATTTAAATTTAACACACATATGATCAAAAGGAACGAATATGTCCACATTGCTACTTACCCTGAGTAGGCAAATACCCTGTGGTGACCCAATGAGCCAACACCAAGAGTCAAAACACATTTACACACACCTCCTGACATAAGGTCTGGAAAGATTACGGCTCACAGCTGTGAGAAACGGGTGCTTCTCAGCAGCCAAATTCTTTCTAAAAGATTATAGATGTTGAATTAAGAAACACTGACTGACAGAAGTGGGTTTAATAGCCTTTGAAGGGGCAAATGAGTGCACAGGAAGACCAGGCAGGAATGTTACACTGCCTAATCCCCATTTCTTGAGTCAAGTTAATCATCTTAATACATGTTTTTATTTGAATTCATATCTCCCTAGAAAGGCTACAAGTAACAGGAACATACTGCCCTGGGCAGCATAAGCCTTGAGCTGGCTGTTACTGTAAAGCAACAATCCTGCTGAGGGTCAGGGCAAAGACACCTGCCTGTGGTGTGCAGAGCTCAGCCTTAATGAGGATGATGGTTCTTTTCATCTTGCTGAGCTGTGAAGTATCATCAGCAATATTCTCCTCTACTGCCACACAGACTGGGGAAATAGAGACACAATAAACCACACTGGGTCAACTTTACCTCCCTCTTCTTGCTCAGTGGAGAGGCAGCTCCCAACATCAGATGTGGAGACGTTGGAATAGGCAGAGTGGTTTGATGCTCTGGGGGACAGGTTTGGAGTGCTGGCAGCTGAGCTTTCTGTCCGGCCATACGATGTGTCCAGGAAATCTGCCTCGGGTGGGAGGTCACTGGGAGCACCAAAGGGCAGCTTCTGTTGCTGCAAGAGCTGGATCTTCTCTTCCAGCTGATGCTGCCTCTGCTGCTGCTGGTGCACACTCTGTGAGAAAGGACCTCAGTGAAGATTTGGCAGTCAGGTCATGCAAGGGAACTCTACAGCTACTGGGGAGCTACTTCTAAAAGGTGGGAGCCAAACCCTCCTGCCCTGTCCCTGCCAACCACACAGGTTGGGGAACGTTCACTCACAATTTCTATTTCATTCTGGATTTCCATTGCCAAGATGAGAAATAACATGGCTTGGTTAAAAAAGCTGTTACTAGGTTGACCAGGTGTCTTTAAACCATAGAAGGATAAAGGCTTTGATCCAAAACCTGGAAAACCTGACAGTGGTTCAGGTGAGGAAGAGAGCAGTGAAGCCAATAGTCCTAAGATCGTGTCCAAAAAGAGTAATACCTACAAACCCCACAACTGGTGGATGGAAAAGAAAACCTCTCCAAGGTTGGCACATATGGTCAGAGAAATCACTGTTAAGTCAAACTTCTGTCTTTGCTCCCCAGTGCACATCTGTGAAGAGGGAAAATCCCTGGAGTGTGTCATTAACTCCCTGTATCATTTCTGGACTCTACAATGTTCCTGATTCTCCCAACACTCAAAAGCACATTAGGCCAGGTCAGCATTACCATTGGGTAGGTGATGATAAAAGCCACCCAGCCCACAAGCAGGAAGGTGCTGAGGATGATCGTGGCCATGTCCTTCAGCATGGAGTCCACCGGAGCCTCTGGCCGCAGGATGGGCCGAGCAGGAGTCTCTTCAATATCCTTTGGAGCAGCTGGAGGCCCTTCTCTTGAGGAGCCTTCAACAATGTCAATGACCTGAGGCAAAGAAAGCTCTGTTAGCTCAGTATCTCTGTGGGTAATGAGGCATTTATAGCCAGCCTTTCTGCTACATCATTTTTAGTCATTTCTAAACCTACCAAAGTCAAAGTTTCACATGTGGGGGGAAAAAAGCAGCAGAAAGCCTTAATTCTGAAACAAGGAATGACACTTCCTCATCCCAGTGATTCTATGTGCTAAGTACATGAACATCTGATATGAAAAATGTGAAGTAATTCCATGCAGCTTTACTTCTGTGTCCTTCCCCAACTTCCACTCCTTTATGTTCTTCTATCATGCAGTAAGAGAATTATTCTCATCACAAACCTCTTCAATAGTGGCTTTATCAGAGTCAGCTGGAATCACATTTTCAGGCCTCTTCGGTAAGTTGCTTGGGAATTTCTCCAGGATCTTTGTGGGGGCAGATAATGGTGTTTCATGGTGCCCTTTAAATAAAACACACTTGTTGAAACAGAAAGTTGTCATTTTTTAGGAAAGATATCCTTGATTGCAGAATGTTTGCTGAAGAGTGAGAACATCACAAAACATGATGCTAATGTATAGAGCAGGAAAGAGAAAAGAGAGGGAAAATGGAGGGCAGAGGTCACTGAGAGCTGCAGAGGAGCATGAACCGTTTCAGGGAACTGCCTGACATACTGCAGGAGGGAGGGTATTAAGGAAAGGCATCATGGGAAGAGAAGTGTGGCACTTGAAAAAGCTGAAAGTTGCACACTGTCCCTGCCCCAGAGCTCCTGCCATATACATCACTCAATTATCACCAGTGATCACTTAAAACTGAACTTCAGACAGTTCCTCATTTTTGAAGCAGAACTGTAAATGCACTAAAAAGCCAATTCCAAAATTCAGGAATTTTGGACACACAGGACAATTAATAAACATAATCTTCAGCCTCTGTGTTTTAATCTATTTACAAAATGGAGGAAACATGACTGTCTGATCCATATGATGAGAATTAAGGTAACTGCATGCACAATAAAAAAATCCAAAAGGACCTTAATACAATATTTACTGTAAATAATAAATAACTATACTCCTCTCTGAGGGAGGGGGCTAATAAGCAATAAATAACTTTCCACTCATGGAGCACTTCACCCTGTCACAGAATAAGGCAGGAGCCTTAGGTAAACCAGAAGGCAGGTGGATATATAACACATTCATTTATATACAAACAAGGATAAATTGGACACTGTTACTAGAATTCAGTAATTATGGCCAGGCAGGGCCTCCCACACCTATCAGCAGCCAGTCATTCCAGTAGTTGAGCTTGTGCTTTTCCTTTAGCCTGCCCGAAAATTTCACATCGGTGCTGGGCGTGATCACGCACTCGCCGTTGTCTTCAATGGTGACTCCTTCTGTTTTTGGACCCTCTAGCAAGGGAATGGCACTGCCACGGGGCTATGGAGAGATCAGTGTTACAATTACTGTTACTGTGACCTTAGAATATTTAAATAGGCAACTAAATTAAAAAACTGGAGGTCAAAATGGGTGGGCAAGCAAAGATTACTGGCAGCAAAGTCACTGTGCGTAAACATGGCCATTATGCCCTTAGCAGCTGCTTCCACAACCTTGGACATTGGACCTTTTCAGGGACATGTTGCCTGGGAGATGAGATGACTCCTTTTTTTTTTTTTGTTTTCCCCTAAAGTTAAGCAGGATCTGCATTTCCTACCTGGCAGCCACAGTGAGCAAAACAGAACTATGATGCAGTTTCCTGTCTATGGGGAGTTACTCTGATGAACAAACGAGCAATTTTAACATGAACCACAAAGCAACAACAACAGCAGTAACCTCAGGTCTGCTCCTGCTGAGCCTGCCTGGCACAGTTTCTGGGCTGCACTTACTGCTTTACAGCACTGGAAGTGTTTCAGAACTATGGTCATGCCTTCTAGGGTTTGCTGTTAATTGTTTCAGGAAATACTTAATTTGCTATGCATTTCTTCATAGAAATCTGCAAAACCCTCAAGCTTCTGTAGATGCACAGTCTTCAGTGTTTTATTTTCTACTTTAATTTAATATATTTTTATGCATGATCCCATTTCAACCTTTTTTCCAAGCCCAGGACAGCACTGATTCCACAAAGGCACTTTCCCACCCAGCAGCTCCCCACTTACCACGACAGTGACTCCCTCGTGCACCATGGAGGGTGATGCGTACAAACTCGTGGAGTATTTCCCCACGTACAGGGTTGGGCTGCAGAAAAACAGTCACTGTTAGCAGCAGGCAAATGGATGTGTTACCATCTCAGCTAAAACCTGGGCAGCACAACCCTTCAGAACAGTGCAGGAGCTTCCCAAATCATCAGTATTTGTATCTTGAAAAGCCTTGATCTGTAAAATTATTTGAAGCACTGCTGTACTATGAAGCCTTACTTTTAAGTTATGAAGGCACTGTCAGTTCATTATTCACAGCACTGCTGGTCATTTGATACAACTCATATCCTATTTCTGCATTTTTCAGTAACTGGTATTTGCCAAAATGCTGTGCACCATTTTTATAGTGTGAAAGGTTTCACATTAGGAAAACCTATTTAATTCCACATTCTGAGAAACTATTCAACAGAGAACATCTGATAAAACTTAGGAATACACACTTCCTAAGTTTTTTGGTTTGGTCTCTGACTTTACACACCAGAAGACCAAATATTATATAAAAGAACACCTGGAGAACTAGAACTGCTTTTATGCATTCTTTTCACCATGTTGCAACTTGTAGCACAACCCTGCACTGTTCTGCTTAATGACAAAGCTCTGTCAAATGGACGGTGAGAACAGCAGAATCTCAGACTCACGTCAGTTTGCTCTTGGTCTCTGTTTCCTTTGGGAAGGGATATTTCCACTTGGTGATGTGTCCAACCTCCCCAGACATGAAGGTCAGGTAGCGCAGGGTCTCGATGCCCACATTGGTGTGCAGGATTTTCCTCAGCCCCTCTCGCTGCCAGATGTAAAAGGCCACCACGGGGGACGCGTAATTCTGGATCCACAGCACGTCCCCAGACTCGCTGTCCACGGTCACCACCAGCCCATCCCCGTTGGACACAAAGTGGGACATTTCTGCAATGCACAGATGTGTGGAGATTACCCGGATTCTGCAGCTTTAATCATGCACAGAACAGTTCTGCCTGCAGTCACCATCACACCTTTCCCTGCACAGCAGCTGAGCAGTAAAGCTGTGGCCAGAACTGGGCTGCTACAAGTCCAGCTGCCCTTCAAGAGTGTTGTAATCAGGTTGTGCACCACAGTTCAGGTTTGCTGCCTCTCCTGCCATTTCTTACCGATTTTAAGGAATCACACCTTCAAGAGCTGCATCCTCCTAGACTCAATTTACCTGAAGCTACCTAACAGGCTTTAGATATTGCAGTATGTGATGGATAAAAATGGGCAGAAGTGCATGCACTGCACAAAAAAAATCAGAATATTTTTGCTGACATATAAAACTCCAGGAGGGAGACAGCAATTAAATTCTTACTGTATTTTATGTCTTCATCAGGCAAAGTAGCTGCATAATCAAAATAGGTGGCATTCCATCGCAGCTCCTTCTTTTTGGTGTCATACATTGTGATCGTGTACTCTGTTAAAAAATATACAGTCTGTGAAGCAAAAAAACCTATGAGAGAATAGAATCAATCTTCTCCAATGTGAGACACTCCTCAAACACTACACACCACTCACTGCTGCCAGCATTTCATTCTCCCAACACTGTCCCACTCAAGGAACACATTAATAGAGAGCTTAAAGAACAAATCTGTGACACTTATTCCTGTTTCTAGTCAGCACCTCCATGGTGTTGGTCTAACTTCACCAGTTATTATATAGCACACTGCACTTGTGATGTCAGTGGATCTGCTCCACTTCCACCTTCTTTAAACAGTTTTTTAAAAGCTGAATGTTACAGAGCAAACAGTTCACAGCTGCTACTGGAATACACCATAAATTACAATACAAATGCCACTTAGTTAACAAGAAGAATAATGGACCTACTGCCAAAGTTTAAAAACCAGTATCTTTCTGCTGCTACAGTTAATAATTCTTCTGTGTACAGTCTAAAATTGTAATTTACAGAAGTTTTTCTAAGAAATAAACTTGAAAACCCGAACTGACCACAGGGTCATTTGTTATAAGCCTAAACTTTAAAAACCAGCATTTTCTTTTAAACTACAGGAAAAAAAAAGCATATGACCTGTTCTCCCAAGATACAGGAGGGATGTTGATGGGCAAAGACTTTCTGCAAAAGAGGAAGTCAAGGTCTGCTGTTTCTCCCCAGTCATGAGGTCAACCACGTACCAAATATCCTGCTTTTTACCTGAAATCATAATTTACACCACGTTACCATTCAGTTGGAAAAACTGCACTTTCATTCAGCTTTTCAGTCTTCTATTTTCTTTAGTAGACTCATGGACTTGGCACAAATAAAGCATTTTTAATAAAACAGGTTTTCATAGTCAGGCTTAGTTTCATTTAGCACTACTGGCCAATCCCAAATACTTGCACTACTGACCACAAACCCCAAATACAGTATTTAGACAGTAAGTACTATTGGCTGAATGATTTTTTCACACATAAAATCTAACAGAGCTCTGAGTGCGGCAGATCCTGTGAGCTCTCAGACAAGGAGACTTGAAGTGCTCATGGTGAATGACAGGAGGTGGGAAAAGTATCAAATTGTTTAAGGATTGTAATCCAAACATCCCACTCAAGACTATGTGAGCCACGACCTTAAGAACTTCTTTGAAGTTAATACAGGTAGGTCATGTTTGGAAGCTTCAAATAAACATTTTTCTCTCATTTACTGGCAAGACATGAAGTGGAGAACCAGAAGGAGTATTGGTTCTTCAGGAGATTTTAAAAACCCCAACACTAAGCTCACTCTGATCTTCACATATTTTACTGTTGTGGTAAGTAATAACTGTCCTTCCTTCTCCTTTTCTCCTCCCAAACCCATCTGTAATTAGAATGAGTCAGGACAGTGAGCCATAAATTTATTATTTGTATTATAAATGAACTGACAATGGAGGATCCTCAGGCAATGGAGGATATCTAACTGTGGTGCAATGGGATTTTTAATTTATCCTAATTATCAGGCAGTCAATGGCATTTATCATAAGAAGATCTTAAGTAGAAATTACATTTTTTTGAGAGGCTGCATCTCAAGGAACCAAAAAACACCATACAGGCATTCCACTGCTTAGAAAAGGAATTTTCTCCTTCAGGAAAAACAACTGGTTTTTAATCACTACACAGTAACTGCATTCTATATTAATCAGATTTTCTGTCATTTGAAAGATTTATGAAAAACCATAATTAATACCCAAAATAAGGTCTATTTCCTTCAGTCTGTCTGGAAGTCTCTACATTTTGTAGTTGCTGAACATCTTACAGTCTAAAAGAGATAAAATTGGAGCTCACCCATGTACAGGATCCCATCAGAACTGCGACAGGGAGATGCCTGCACCAGCTCTGGGATAGTAAATGGAAGTTTCTAGGGGGAAAACAAACAAACAAACAATAAAAGCTCATCCATATTGATGTGATAGTCTTCACATCTGTTCACAGAAACGGGTGACAGGTTTTTAATTGGTTATTTCTATTATTACAAAACCTGAGAATTCAGCCAGAGTAAATACTAAAATATTTAGCAATAGTGAAGTTCTTAAGGGAAATCATAGCAGCTGCCAGAGGAAAAAAATCTTGTAGAAAGCCAAACATTTTATCTGAGTATTGCCACAAAGTTTAAAAATGTAAGCCAAGCATTAGGCAGTAGCTGTGGCCTATATGTCTAATCTGAAAGGTTCAGCATTTTTGCTTACTAAATCCTATAAAGACACCTTCTAAAGGGGTAGCACAGAGCATGTATTAATCCTGCTTCTGGCAGGTGGTTTTAGAAATGTAAATATTTGGGTGAGAGGGACACATCTGATTGGTGTTATTTCGGGTACACCTTTCCCATCAAATCATATAGAGATTATTCAGTATTTGGATAACAAAACATAAAATTTATTTGTAATTATCATTATTTTAGCAAGTTACAGAAAAGTCATCCAAGGGGACAAGATGTAGTGTTGATATTTTCAAGCAGAAATCACTTCCTGACAATGACAAGGTGGCAACATTCTGCTCTAAAAAAATATAAGTATATTTTGCATGTATCCTTCTGCAAAGGCATGATTAGGGCACTTTTTGGGAGAGAATTTAAAAAATACACTTACAGTCAAGCCTTCACTGTTCTTGCCACCAAGCGTGTACAAACTGCCGTCATTTGGGTCTGGAAGAAATGCTGGCCTAGGATTTAAGGAGCAATTAGAAATGATAAAAAAATGTACTGTGCTTCTCAGAGAACAGGAAACTGTGGTCAGCACTGGCTTTACAGAGAACTTCATCTGACTAAATTTTTTAAAGTTTCATTTATTAACTGTGGAAACTAAAAAATATAAGGAAGTTTCAGAACTGATAAAACTTAAGACCACAAATGTATTTGAATACTCAAAGATCTAAATGTGGCAGGCAATGACTCAGATGAAAGCTTTTAAACTAAACCTACAAGCCCTTAAAATGACACAGAATTAGAACAAAACCAAACAAATAAACAAAACCAGAGAGCATAAGGAAGGTAAGAAACAATAAGAGTTGGCAAAATTAAGTTAATTTGAGAGGTTAAGAGATCCCTTCACCCAAGTTACACAAAGATCCCTCCCCAACAAACTCAAACCCTAATGTCTATGATTCCATGATCAAAAAAAAAATAAAGGATGTCAACACTGACTTGAGAGGCAAAGTTAAAGCCCCAGATTTTCTAGCTAAATGTGAGGTTGCTGCAGGGACCAATCTGAAGTTACAGCTCAAGGGTGTCATTTGCAAGTTCTGGTTGTGGTGGTGATGGTTGGAGTTCCCTGCATTTCACTGTTTTTAGTCTCTGTTTGAGGGGGGTAAGTGCAAAACCCAGAATCAGTCCTGGCTTTGCCACTTCACACCTGTCACTCGTGGCACAGTTCACAGCCCTGATGTCCAAACCCAGCAAGGGCTCCAGAGAACAGGCTGCAGACAGGATATTTCTTCTTAGCTATTATATGTAGCTAATTCTATCCTTCTATATATTACCCAAACCACCTTAAATTGCCTTCTGTAAGGTGTGCAGCTTGTCTAGAACACAGATGGGTTTGGCTCAAATTAAACCAAACTTCAAGATGTCAATGAAAATCGAACAAGCCGTAAATGACATAAAGGAAACAGACTTACTCTTCCACATGGATCGGCACCTGGAGGACAGGATCTGCACACACAGAGAAAGAAGAAGTCAAAATATTGGCAATTCAATCCCTTGAACTCACCAGATACAGGATTAAGTCAGGCCTGCAACATCTCACTCCTTTTAGAAAGGCCGATGCACATTTGAAAATGAACTGTCAGCAGCTTCCTCTTGTTCCTGGAACTTGGTTCATAAAATAGGAAACTACAAAGCACCTGAGAAAGTCTTGTGAAGTTCTTTGCTCAGTTTTACCAATACTAAATATCTCAAAATTACTGAGACCTTACAGATCCTGAATCATGGGATTTTCACTCCTGATGCCAACACCACAGAAGTATCCTGATTTATAAGACATAGTCTACAATTTCCAAGACAAACATGTCCTTATTAATGGGTATTTTAGCAGAAAATACCTCAGAAGCCAAGAGGATGCAATCCTCAAAGTATCTCCACTTCTACAGGGAAAATCAGACTACACTGGAATGAGTCTGAAGATGAGCCATGACCAAGCAAACACTCTTTTTTCACCTCTTCTGTCTCTGTGCAAACATCATGATGCAACAGGAAGGAAGTAAGAACAAAAACAGTGATGTTTTGAGAGCCTCTGACTGGGAAACTGGCACAGATTCTGGGCAGCCTGAGTGTACTGGGGTATCTGCAGAGCTAAGCAAGACAAGAGCAGGAAATTCAGGGCTCAGTGCACGGGGTTTGGAGAGTCTGTATCACTCTGCAGGGCATGGCACCACACCAGCTGCTGGGTTTGATGGTAATGGCCTGCAAGGATGACCTGGTTTTACATGGATTAAAAAACCATAATGCTCTTCCCAAACAGATCTCTGGCTGCAACACAGCTGAAAGCAGCAGCCACCCAAAGATGCACAGTTAATGCCAGAGACAGAAAGAAAGCAGGATATGAGGGATAACAGTACAGTTATCTTAATTTCATTGATTTTTTCTTAAAACAGTGAACACTCTCAGAGCAGCTTTGTTCAAAACATAACTATATGTCTTTTTTTTTTCTCTTTAAGCTTAAATAAAGCTCCAGGATACATTCCTAAAGGTGTCAAAATAAACTCCATTTAATTCACTGAGAACCCAAACACACATCAAAGGCCCTAAGAATAATTAACATTCAAACAAAGGAGCTTAGTGACTCATCTTCTGTATCTGTCTCTACAGACCAGGCTGCTTAGTCAAACCTTTATTCCATTGACTACATCAAGCAGTTCAGTTTTATCCTTTGTCTGCAGAAACTGGTTTCAGGATGTGTTGGGAGGGACCCTCCTCTTGTTGATTATATGTCAATTATTTCTCAGTGTTTGCTTCAAGTATTCCACAAGCTTTATAATATCTAATACAACACATGGTGACTTACATCATCAGCTCCCCATCTCAGGAGAAAAGCAAAAAAAAAAAGCATTTAAAAGCATTAAAAATCCACATCATATAAAGTGGATTGACTCCAGTTGAGCTGCCGGGTTGAACTACTAAAAGCAAACTGAGACCAAATTTATGTACTCTGAATATCCCTAAGTCTGGGTGAAATGACCCAAAAGAAGAGAGAGGTATTAAAGACCAAAGGCAAGAGGTTTTGCAATCACAAATGTTTCATGGGAAGGGAACGCTCAGTTTTGTGAAAGAAACGGCCTCATGAATCAGAGCAAGTGACACCTGGCTAATTAAGTAAGATTTAATGCAAATGCTACAAGCATTGCTAAAGGCAAAAGCCAAATAAACTTTGTAAGTCTCTTGATGAACTGATTACACAGAGAGTGTCTAAGAAAATAAACTCTCACCTGTGGTGACAGTGACTCTCACCTGTGAGACAACAGCAGCTTTGCCAGCAGCACTGGGGCAACTCTGTCCTATCCCTAAAAATCCCCTCCAATGATCCATAGGAGTAACAAAGCTGCACAACTTGGTTTTGAAGTGACAACTGACTGTATATTTATTGTTCAAGTACAACAATGCAGATTTTCTATAAAATCACTTTCTAGTCAACCTGGGCAAGACATAAGACTAACTAACATAAATAGTTTCTTGTCAGAATAATCTCAGAAACTTTTAATTTTAATAAAAGGACTGTTTCTTCTCTGAATTAAATTGTAGTGTAAAGTTGTTATATGAAATCATGGTATAAAACTTCTACTGTGTGAATCAATCTCCAACTTTTCTAACTGCACTGTTACTGACAGGACACAGCAGCAGAACAACACAGAGTGTGATTGCCTCAAACACCTCAGTATTTCAGGGGTTTTTTCAAACAACGTTCAGGAAAACATAAACAATTACAGGAAATTTCAAAGGTAGATTATATCTTCTAGCAACTGATCCTGGTTTGTCCATGACATTTGCAGGAGAGTCTGGTAGGTAATGCTTTCCTATAGCTCCCTCTCTGCCCTGAAAATACAGTGTAGAATAGTATATAGCAAAGCATTTTTGGGCTAATAGTTTGTTTTCACTTAATTTTCTAAGACTGAGCAATCTATTTTTATCAACCAAAATAAAGTGCTCCACTCTGTTCCAGTTATCTCAAAGATCTGAGATTTTTTTGCATGGTTTTATTGCCAACACAGTACCACAACAGCAAAAGGGCACACACATGTACCTGTGAACAGTAATTACTCACATTGAGCTTTTACCCCAAGCTTGTATTTCTGAAAGCTGTTGGGAAAATGTCACTTATAACAATTTCCAGTGTCATCAATAAATGTCTCCTACACTTTCATAAACAATGCCAGAAGACCCATGAATGTCTCTATGTTTTGCAGTGTTTCTCTGAAGCACTCCTGCCTATCAGATGACATGAATGAGTCTTACAGCAAATCCCAAGCTGTTCACTGTGTACAGAAGCATCATTTTCATGAAAGTCCTTGAACTTCTCTTTAGTAGCATGTCTTCAACATCATGTGCTTTATCAGAAGTGAAAAAGATCCTGCTTTTACTTGATTTCTTAGTAACTGAAACTCGATTTATGAGCAAAGATAAAAAAGTGGTAGATGGAACAGATTAAGAAGTTATGACAAAGCAGTAGGAATTTTTTTAGTACTTAGTGGCACATGAACCAAAACACTGATTATTCTGATGGCTTCCTGCACATTGAAATGTTGTGAATGAATTGTTAGAAAGCATTTATGGATTTCTGATTCATTTCCACACATGAGGCTCTTCACAAGGATGAAGGAGTTAATTTTCTAAAGTGAAAGGAATTCTCCTCTCACTGCTAGCACCATCCACCTGGAAAGACCAGCTGTGGAAAGCCATTTCTCTTCATTTTTAGTTACTGAGGTGCTGTAAATTTTCTCATTTTCTTAACACTTGCATGATCTTGAACTCAGGTTGTGACTCTGCAAAGATCCTTTGAAGACAGACAATGAACTCTTCACAGTCACTTTCATGTGGTTTGGGACCTGTTCCAACATCTATTTCAAAGTTTATTTTGAAATAAGAACACTTTTACATAAAAAGAGAATCTTAAATTCAATTAATTGTTGCTAAGTCTTATAATAGATTTCATATGCTTCAATACAGACCAGTAAAAGAATGAGCCCTCTTGTGACTGAAGTCACCTTTTGCTCCACAAGGGATCAAACAGAAAAAGTTCTTGCAAAAGTCAGAGCACTGAGGCCTTCTCTCCTCTCCAGCTGCTCCCCACTCAAGTGTTGACATGCTGGAACTGGAACCACGTCACCCTGCTTTCAAAATTCCCTGAACTGCAGTTCCCTGTAATTAGGTAAGTCCCTCTAACAGGCCTGATCTGTTCCAATACCAACAACATTGGTGATAAACAATGAACAAAGCAGCAACTATTCTATACCGGAACGAAAGCTTGACAGAGAAAATGTGATCAAACTGTGATAAAAATACATCTCACTCTCCCTCAAGCTCCCATTCCATGTGCCAGGGAAAAGGCAAATTCTTGCAAGGTCCTACAGAAAGCTTTTTCCACTTTCTAGACTAGGAAAACAGATGTCAGAACTACTCTGGAGCATGGTGGGAGTGTGTTAGGAAGCACGACACCATACAGTAAATATCTCCAGTGCTGGAGAGAAGATTGAGTTTTCTATAGATATTTCCATGGGTTTCCAATTTGTTTTTCCCACAGCCTCCACTGGGACAGATTATGTTACTGATTCCTACATTAAAAACCTACAATTCAGCACACACCAGCTTTAGCTTTCTGAAATGGTAATGCAGCCTCTGTTAGGAAAAAATTTGTAAAACAACTTTAAGGAAAAAAATATTAAAAGGAGATTGATCCTATCTTATAAAGATTTATTCTAGAACTCCAAGAGTTTATTCACAAGTACAGCAGTTATTAGAAACCTGTTAACATAATGTCTGACCAGTAATTTGGTAAATTATTTGGCTCTGTCACACTTCCCCAAAATTAACGTCTTGACCTGGCAGCAGGCAGATGTCCCAACCCAGTTTTGGTTGCATCATGGCCAGAATATATTTGTGAGTGGGCAGAAGTATATGTCACGTTTTGGATGGTTCTGACCCACAGTTTGCATACATACATGGAAAAAAGCCTTTTGAAACTGTAATCATACATGAAATATAATGCATTTGACTTTTCTCCACATTGCACAAATACCTAATAAGATAAATTTGTCCTTTGACCAAAATCTGAGTATTTTTTAATGTACAAGATAAAATTGCATGTTTTCATCACTGTAATGAGCCCTTAGAGCCAAAGACTGAAAAGGAGAAGTGGGAGACTGAAACAGTGAATCAGTCATCGCCCCACTGGAATGAGCTGGAAAAACGGTTTCCTGCCCTGAGGCCCTGCCACAAGGTTTGGGCTAACGGGCCAATTTAAACTGAGGTCACCCTCATCTGCTGCTGCAGGGACAGCAAATGAGGCTAGAGACACAAACTCTCCTCTGAAATTTGCTGAAAACAATACTGTTCTACAATTGTTTTGTTTTGACAATCCTTATTAATTTACAACTATGCACAAAGATATTCTTTCTTGCCAGGGAAAAGCCACTGTTATTAAAGCAGGACCTACAGACCTCAGATTTGCCCTTTAAAATCTGTATATTGGATCCCATAAATAGATACAGTCTTTGTATCTTTGGCTTATCATGAGAGCCCACTGAAGTCTGCAGGTTATGAGTAAGGTGTTGGAAATCAAAACCTTTTAAATTCATTGTGGGCCATAATTTTTTGACTGATACAGAAAACTGAAGATCATAACAAAATTTCTACTGGCTCTAAATGAGGATCCAAATCTGCACATATTACATTTTCTTCTGATAAATACTTTGAATTAGTTCTTAAGGGAAAGCTTTTAAGGAGCTGGTAAGTGAAAAAAAAAAAAAAAAAGAGAGATCCCTTTGAACAGTACAACAGGACAGAGGGAAGAACAGAGGAACATCCTGTCCAAGAGTACAGTTTGAAACACTGCAGCCTTAGCATCTCAAATTCAATATTGTGTTCAATAAACCAAGCTCTTGAGTTAACAGAGACACACAAGGTGAGTTTTACAAAGATGTGAGGGAACAGGACAGTCTTAAAATCACACTCGAAGTTCACACTAAAATCAGAACTGCAAAATAAAGTCTGGCAGCAAAGAGAAAAGCCTTTTCCAGATTCGGCCTTGCCAACAGGTTCTCAGGACCATCTCTTTCTCTGTCTACTTTACTTGTGTGTACACACAAATCTAAAGTGCTACACCTCTGTGCCTTTCAAAGAGGTCTGTAGGAAATGACAGAAGTTGGTTTATTTCCATCAGTTTTGGGAAAGAAGTTTCATCCTAAGGAACCTTACTGAGGATCCTCACTAAGTATCTTGCTAGTGGCAAGAGCAGAAAACGTGGGAGCCTGTCCCACTGTCACAGCTGACAGCTCCTTGTGGCACCAAGAGCCTCGTTCAGTCTCTGATGAGAAATGTGAGCTGCAGCCTTTTCAACGAGTGCCTTCACCACCAGGTGTTTGTGCAGGGCCACAGCACAAGCAAAGGTGTCTCTCAGAAATTACAGGGGAGAAGGAATAGGGGTTTTTCTCTTAAACTTTCCAGCCATTTGCCAGCTTTCCAAGGCCCAGGAAATGAGCAGTATCAGCTACCTGTTCAGTGAAAAATTCTGAGAGCTGTCAGAGAGCCAACAGGAAATGAAGATTTTAAGCACCCTCAACAAGTAAGGCCACAGTCTCATCAAATGTAACTGCAGGGACACAGCTTATTTCTGGCAGTGGAAAGTCCTATTCCTAACTGACCTATTTTTTGCCTGCTTTATGGGCAGCACAAGTATTCTGACTGCCTTTCTTGCCAGCATTTCATGAAGACAGGAAACCCAAACATGTTATTGTGGTGATAATCATTGGCTCATTTACTCCACATACCTAAGATAAGCTTCAGTGCTAAATTAAAACAAGCCACACATGGCAAGATATTCATGTTTGTTTAAGCACTGCCTGAAAATGAACATGGCTTGGTTTTTTTTCCACAATGAAAACAAAATGTACCTGAATTGCCCTTTGTTAAATACCTTGCTGCTCAAGTGCAGTAATAAAATGTTCCCTTCCTGGTGAGTGCCACTGCAGCATTTCAGGTGACCTCCACAAATTCTCAAAGCACCTGAGCTACAACACACGGTTCATCTGCTGTAAGCAGGGTAAAATGGCACCTGCAAGAGCTCTGCTTGCAATGCAGGCAGCTTCCTGCCAGGTAATCTCTGTAACAGCACCAGCATGTTGCTGACAGAGTGTACCCAACAACTGTGTTTATACATTAATATTGAATCCTGCAGTATTACATCTCTCCAGGGATTACAGCTCTCCAGCACAGAAAGCTGAATGGGCTTTCATTTGTTTCCAACACTATCTCATCTGTTGGGCCTCTCACCCACAGGGTGACCACCAACAAATACAGATTTGCAAAAATAAATAAACACCCTCCCATTACAAGTTAACTCACCAATTTATATGTATAGGCCCTTGTTCCATGTCCACTTAACTGAGTTATCTCAGGAGGCATCTTGGAACAATGGTACCTACCACTAGTTTTTTTTTTTATTGACCCTTGTGTGTTGCTCTATTGCACAGCAATAAACTAATGAGCAATAAGTGCTTTGCAAAAATCGAGTGAGCACAACTCAGGTACATAAGATGCAGAATAATACACAGTTAGTAGCAGAGAGAGAACAAGAAGTCCTGTAAAACTAGATTATCCAGTCTGGCAGTGCTACAGAACTGACAAGAGTTTTGCAACAGTTTTTTTTTTTTAAACAAGGGAAGTTCCTTGAGCAACACGCTCTGATCAAGATCCTTTTTGTTACCAAAGTGTATTCATTTCTTCCCCAGAAAACCTCTTGCCACTTACTAAGTGTGGATGCAAAGCAATGCCAGTTGTGATACCCTTCTAGACTAGGACTAGGCAGGGTATGTTCCTGTCAGTGGAATGACAAAAAGACCAGCAAGTTTTTCTTAGCCTACAGCAACACCAAATGAGGAAGCTGACAACTTGCTTTTAGGCAGGGCTGTTCAGGAAAAGGAGGGGACTAAATTTATACAGAAGATGAGAGAAAACCGAGACCCTTCAAGAAAATACTAGGCTTAGCCCTTTCCACTCTAAAAAGAGTTACAAAAGCCTTCTTTGCTCATTTAAGAAGTTAACTTTTTGTCTGGTAGATCTGCCTTCAAATACAAATGGCTTCAAAAAGAAGAACAACTGGTTTGTATTGCAGACACCAAATATGCACAATCCATTTCCCACTACTTCAGTTCAACTACTAAATTGGCAGATTTAAAAAAAGAGGACAGAATGATGCAGTAACTGACTCCTTCCATTTGAACTTCTAGTTTATTTCTAAAAGTGAAGGGAAAGCGCTACTATCACCTCTGCCATACATAATCAGAGTCCCACTCAACAAAATTTCCATCAAATACCAAATTTGTCATGAAGACAGAGTTCTGCTCAGTAACTAAAATTACAAAAATCACTTCCAGTCACTGAACAATGTTAAATTCCTTTGCACAAGTGTAGTTCTTTTATTTAAAAAACTGTGCTATTCCTAAACATCTGTTACAGAAAAATTCCCCCAGGTTTGCATTATATGCACTGTACCAGTGAATGCAGGGTATTCCAGAGACAGAATCATGCAATCCCTTTGCCTTCAGTTCTACAAGCTGACACATCCATTCTGTTCTATGTTTGCCTATATTGCACTCATTCCCATAAAGCATGGTACCTACCAATTATACCACTACAGCTTAAACATTTGGGGGAAAAAACCAAAACCCCACAAACCTAAAAAAACCTCACGTAAACCTGGAAAATACCTACAAGTGAAATTATGAAGATGAACATGAGTCCAGAAACACTGTAACTTAATTCTGGAACAAGAGCAAAATTAAAAAGGAAAAGAAAGTATTTACCACATCTACAACAGTTGGAATTGCCAATTCATTTGACTGTTATTTCTGCTATTGAGTCGAGGGCATCAGGACACCTCCTGCTCACCTTCTTTTAAAGTCCACTTGATTGCTCCTGTCCTCTTGCTGACAGCATGCAAACTTCCATCCAGGGTTGAAACAAACAACAGTGTTTCTGGCACAGTTACTGAGCTGGTGTTCTGGAAAAGAAAAACTCCTATGATGAATATGATTATTTAGTACAGAGTTTACTTGTAACTGTCAGACAGTACATGGGCTAGAACATCCCAGCAGCACAGACTGAACAACTTCCTTGTCCCTTCGAATTCAGTGATTTTTGGTTTAGTTTAGTTTGCTGTTAACACGGTGGATCTTATTGTGCTAAGTTCCTCTAGAAACAGAAACTGGGATATGCTTTAACACCATCTCCATTTTCAATGTGGTATCAAAGCCTTCTTGTACTAGAGTTAGGAGAGACCAGAATCAGGGCTAATCTAGGAAAGGACTGACAAAAAGACCATGCAGTAAGTTATGAAGAATATGGGACTTCAGAGCAGCTCAGAGAACCCACATGTCAATGTCAGACCCATGCTCCTCCCAGGTACACAGAACATACTCTGCCAGGTTTAGTCCCCTAGAAAAGACAAGACATAGGCTGGGTAGAACCTGCATAAATACAACTGAACAATGACCAGTATTCTACTGGGCTGGCTGTGGCTGAGACAGATGGAGCTGCAAGCATTGTCAGCTGCCTCTGAGCAAGACCAAAATATTTAGGGTAGATGCAGCCTAAAGGCTGGAGTAGATCCATACTGTTAAACCTCCTAATTTTGTTTTTATACCTCATGTCTCCCAATACTGTCTTTCTGCAGCACAGAGTAAATACCACTGTTTAAGGAATGTGACCCATAAGTATGAGCACATCCACAGACACCTCTGAGAAAGCAGCGGGCTGCAAGGTTCAAACCTCCATTTCACATTCCAATTTATTCTGCCCCTGGGGAGCAGTTTGGTGCCACTGTCCTTCCTCCAGACCAAGCAGCTTTTGAGCCTGGCCATTGCAGAACAAGGAATTTTATTAAAAGGGCATCACACAAACACGGAGGACTCTGAACTATGCAGTTATTGTGGGCACAGTGAGGCTAAGTCCAAGGTGTTCCATCACACACAGCAGAATAAGTATGTTAATTTAATGTCTACTCTTCTCTTCCTGCCTAAAGATGATCCCAGACATCCTAAGACTGACACATTTCCATTTCCCAGGGCTCAAGTTCTCACTCAAATAACTTGTCATTTGTAGGCTCTATCTGCATTGCTCATCTGTGTGACACCTGCTACATTTCAAAGTTTCACAGCTAAATATAGTTCTTAAGCTACCACATGAAAAGAAAATGTATTCAGTTTACATAATTAACAATGTCTTCAATTAATTATACATTAAAAAACAATTACTGATCATGTTAGAATTACTGTAAAGCAAAATACTTAATTGCCAAATTAAAATACATGGTTATAGGAATAACTTTCTTTGAACAACTATACATTTTAGTGCAATCCAACTAAAGGATTATACTTTCAGGCAAAGCACAGAGCTAAAAGGATAATATAACACAGCAGTAACTAGCCAACGCTCAGGTTGCACCTATAAATATTGTACATGCTTCTTTCCAGTCATAATCACCTGGAGGAGACAACTGTAAAACACACAGTGCAGAAAAAATTAAAGTCAAGTCAACAATACACAAACCAGAGATCAGGAATAATTGCTGGAAGGCCAGAAAAAAAATGGGAGAAGTATCTTAAGACATAAATATAATTTTCATTACCTGATATTGTTAAATTATGCAGGCTGCACAGCCATCTGCACTTAGATAAAATATTTACATCTGGGATTAAACTTGGCAGTGTTTGTTCAAACAGGGACAGTGTATAACAGTTCCTCTCACACGGCCCTATAAAAATACCACTCAAGATGTTCCTGATCAGAACTGAACTCATGGTATTTTCAAGCCTAACAACCTGACTGGGTGTAAGAGCAAAGAGGGACTGTTGTACAAAGTCATGAGATCTCAGTCATTTGTATTATTACTTTTGTTAAATTATTGTAGCCACTGTATCAAAATGATTAATGAAAATTTTGTCCTTTAGGTCTTTTTGTACACAAATTCCGCAGACATCTTAGGATGGTGTAGTTGATTTATCATCATTAGTCCAGTCTTCCTTAAATCAGCATTTAACAAGCCAGATTAATTGATTCTGCAACCAGAGGGGGAAGATATGACCCACACTCCACTATCACAACCCTTC
The DNA here is from genome assembly GCA_013399225.1 of Rhipidura dahli. Classification (NCBI taxonomy): domain Eukaryota; kingdom Metazoa; phylum Chordata; class Aves; order Passeriformes; family Rhipiduridae; genus Rhipidura; species Rhipidura dahli. Next base: position 636,670 of record VXAC01003981.1, read on the forward strand.
AGGGCTGAAAACCATCTGATTGTGAGGCTCAGTTTAGTGAAACAGAGTAAGTTGGGCAAGAAAACGCAACTGTTAACGACAGGAAAATAAAACTACTGAAGTTTTTTTAAATTGCAGGTGAGAATTTGAATGTACCCAGAATGTACTGACTATTGTTGAAGTTTAGTTGCAAATAAAATACATCATACAGCAAATCCACCACATCTTCTGTGTATACAGACTTAAGACTGTTTTTCTAGGCTACTTCTTAGTCTCTGTACAAATCTTATCTTTTATCTTCTTATCTTACAGAATCAGTATATTCTTCATAAACCATATTTTCTTCCTGTCTTTTAATTAAGCAATAAATACATGTAACATTTTAACAAAAAATTTGCCTTTAAAATAACCACTATGGTTATGGTTGGGTATTACACATCAGGAATATATACAGTATAGAACAGTACTTGTTGTAGATCATATTAGATTTAACACTTTCATATCTAATATTGAGTATCTATTTATTGTGGCATCAAGGATGCAGAAATTAAGGAATTAAATGTGAGCTCTGAAACTCTGATCAAAACATCAGTAACCAGTATTGTCTTCCAGATCATTGGCATTTTAGCAGGTTTCTAGGACTTGGGCCTGAACAGAAAGTACAAACATGCAAACCTCTGCACATTGCACTCAGTAGGAAAATATTTCTGTACTTCCCTCCAGTCACAAGCTGAACAACAGAGAAAGAGAACCATAGCTGAAGAAGTGTTCATGCAAGTTTCAGTGGAAAACCAAATGAACACCTGACTGTTCCCTAGGCAGTTCTAGATAGTTCTCAGAAAGTTCTCAGATATGACCAAGATAATGAAATCACAACAGTTTTTTCTAAGCTTTTAGTGTGGGACCCTTGGCGTGGGGGTAAAAGCACCACTTGCAGCTGCCATCCCATGGTGTCTGGCATGGTTAACAGGGAGATGTGAACTTTGCTGGGATGGGAAGTGCTTGTGGCATTCACAGGCACCACAGGAACATAAGAGCCATTAGGTCTTTCCAGTCAGTGAAACCACAGCTCTGGGCCCAGTTCTGCTCCCTGGCCAAGGAGTTTCACTGGGAGCGAAACCAGCACAGAGGCACTGGGATTTCTCTGACAAGGAGATCCTGCCAGATGCATGCAGCATTTCCCTGTAACACACACAGCTTTTCTGATGCTTTCCCTCACCTCCCGCCTCGGTTGATGTTCAAGTTTTACTGCTTCTGAAGGGCTTTCTAATATTCAACCATCAAAGTCCCATTGATGTGGTCACTGCAACCCTGTGTGTTGAAGATATCATCTCCTTTGGGGCAAAGACTGACTATAGGGCGAATTTCATTAGTTGTTCCCTTACTTCTCAATTTGTATTTGAACACAGATGAAATACATAAAATGCCATTATTAAAAATCTTCCATTCACTCATACTTTTCAAAGCACGTGATATCATGCAGTTGACATTACCCAGCTCAGTAGCACACTGACCCTGCTGAAGCATTGGACCTAAATTTAAAAAAACCCCAATGACTCCAGATTTAGCTATGCAATATTGCTCATTTGTTTTGTTCGATATCTACAGCGGTCACTTGGAGAAGGCTAGGGAGTTAGTATGGAAACAAGGTTTTATTCTTTCAAATTGTATCAAGCAATAAATATAAAATTGAACAGATTTTTAAATAATTACTTGTGTTTCACCCAGACTGAGAAATTAAAACCACTTTCTCTTGATTTTATTCATGACTTTTATCAGTGGCTAGAGATTGAAGTATCAAAATTGCAAATATTGAATAGGTTTTATTTTTAACACAAAGCTTTGTAATTACTTGGTTAATGGATTAATTAAAGCCCAGGATTAGCACTGCATTGAAAAGCTACAAAAATTATAAAAAGCAGTATGTACAAGACAAATTTGTTTTCATTTTTGTATGAAGTATGTAAGAGCTTTCTCCACCACAAAAAGACATCATAATCTCAGCTCTGAGACAGACCTAAAAACTGTTAACACAGATCCTGTCCTCCCTCCCTGCAAGGGTGAGGTCTCAACTGTTGTGATGCAATGCCAATTCCTAAGAGAGTTTTATTTCATATTGCAATCTTATTTCTAGAAAGATACAACAACTGGCTCCAAGATAAATATGTGAGGACATGAAACAACTAAGCAAAAAGAACTTAATTTAGTGAACAAAGAAAATGAGACAGAAGGAAAACCTGGTTTGGTTCTTCTTTCATTTCATCTGAAACTGCAACAGCATCTATTTTAACACCTACCCTCTTTGGAATTCAGCAAGAGCTTCTACTGCCTTGACAGTCTGTACTTATAACAAACTTCCACATCAACAGCAATATGAAGTTAAGGATTTACAGTATTTTGAAATTACTTGAGGACTGCTTTAGAATTCATTTTAATAATTTCATTCAAAAGACAAATTTTCAAGCTCTCATTGGATTCAAATTTGATAAAAGCTCTAAAGCTGACTCTAATAATCTATAACAGCCTAAAATTTGTGACTAAACAGAAAAAGCTTTTTTTAAGCTAGAATAGAAATATACTATTGAACAGAAAAACAAATTATATATGCTACTGAAGTCTTGCATTAAGAATCTTCTCCTCAGTCTAGATCTACCATATCTTTAGATAAAATATTTTAGAAATTCAAGTAACGAAATAACTCAAAACAATTTTGAAGGACCTGGCAGTCAAGTGAAGGTCAGTGAAAGCTGCAAAACAAGAACTACAAGGTGTGTGTGTGGTGCAGTTCACTGTCAAAGGCGATAACATCTTTCACCCCAACAGCTCTAATTTTTCTAAGGGTCAGCAAAGCAATGCCTTAGTTTGTTTTACTGTGTTAGAAGAAAACAGATTCCCACAGCAATAATTTTGTCTATTAATTAATCTGCTTAAAAACACCACTTTTGAAATGAAGGTCACCATGTAGACATAAATCCTACTGCAGTCAGTGGGCAAAGCAGATAGAAAACCAGGCCACTGAGTTCCTTGAGGTTACAGCTCTGCACCCCAGAAATATGTTTTGCTGTGGGGTCGATACCACGAGAGGTTCTTCAAGTATGAATAAAGAACAGGAAAACACTTCCCACTGACCTAGGATGGGTGATGGTGTGTGCTGATTTCAAGAACTGTTACTGATTTCATAGCAATAACTGTGTGCTCATGAGCAAACAAATCAGTGCCTTGTCTTAGCAGGGAAATAATTCTCTCTTTTCTGAGTCTGGAGTAGGAATACATATGCACCAAACTTAATGTGTTGGGCTGATGGATGATAAAGGATGTATGGTTTGCTAACTGTAACAGCCCTCTAATTTCTTTGATAATGCCTGACTTAGCAAACCAAAATGTTGACAGGATACAAATTATCACTCAAGGAAAAAAAAAAACCAAACTATATTCCTCACTCCATAATTAGCCTCATATACATCAGACTGTACATTTGCATTTTACTAAAAAACTATTAAAAATCAACTTCATTAACAGCACCAGACACTATCTTCACAATAACAAAAGGCCTATACCATAATTTATGCTCCTGGAACCACAGCTGGTAAACCAATAAGGACGCAAAGCAAAATATTTTTAGACATTAGCACACACTGTAAGCACTTGGCATATTCATCACAGATAGCCTATGAATCATTACCCTGGTTTTGACAGCTATCTCATTACACCAGGCTGCCAGGCTACAGGCTAAAACTCCCTGTGCATAATAAAACCAGGCCATGGAGAAAGTCTTTGTAAAATTCAATAAACTACTGGGGGGAGTTTTCCAGTATAACTAATAATGAAGTTAAGGTATGAAAGAGAGTTGACAAAAAATACATTTTATCTTCTTTAGAGAGCTAAATCAAATCTACAGATGTTTTAATCTTAAACTAAATTCTAACATGTCTTTGTTAGCCATTTCTCATCACGCTGTAACCCAGTTCAATGAGCTCTCATTCATACACCCATTCATCCTGCAATAGGCAAAACTGAGAAGTGTGCGAGGTGCACTCCAATTGTTCTCTGCCTGGACTCACCTTGGAGTGGTCTCTCCACCAGGAACCTCCAGCTGAGCTTTCACATTTGACTGTCTGTGTAAAAGCCAAATGTATTTCAATAGCCACAAGAACACCAACAACCCAAATGAGTTGGGTTATAAACACATGAATTTATACTCCAGGAGAGAGATGTTCATTATAATTTTAATGTGCAAGACAAATTTACATTTGTCTGCCCCGCCAAAAAAAAAAAAATCCCAAACCCTATTATACTATTTTTTTGAGCAACCAAGGAGATCTGCAACTCAAAATACAACGTGTTGGTTACCAGAGTGCTTGAACATGTCTTCTGTAAACCTTCTGCTGTCTCACACGGGTTTTCACACCTGTCAGTTCCCTGGCTAAGCACCTCACACTGAGATAAAAAACACACCAGAAGAAACAACACCTGGCTGAGGTTGGGGATTTTCCACGTCAGGTGCTGCCTACACCATGTAACCCAGCACTGAAACCCGTCCCACCGGCTGCAGGAGGACACAGACCCATGTTCCAAGTGCCACTTTAATCCCAGGGAGGTTGGTAGTTTTGAGTTGCACTGACTCCACGTTAAAAGAGAAACAAGCACAGTTTGGAACATCCCAGGATGCAAGAAAACAAGGGATTTTTCACTCTAAAGAGAGCTGTAAATCATTACTGTGTAATATTGATGGTGACTGTAATTTACTGACAGCTCTATTGCATTTCTTATTGCTCTGAGATTCCACTTTTTTAAATGTGCTCCCTCCCATCCATTGGAGGGCAGTTCCAAGAGCAGTAAACTGTCACCCAAATAGCAAGAAACAGCATTCTCCTGTCGGTAAAGAACAGACAGGAAAGGAAGACCTTGTATGAACTTACACAAACTAAAAAAACAATATTAGAGTTGGGATATTAGGTAACAAAGAGTATATTTATCAGCCAAAGAAGTTACAGAACAGCAGATCACTACCACTGCTCTTAGGAGAAATCTACAGAAAAAACCAATCTGTGAAATCTTTAGGCAACCTCGTGTTTTTAAGTAACCTGAACATTGAAAATTGTACCTCATTTTCATGGGAATTTATTATTCAAGTGACATGAATAGTTTTAAATAAGCCTGCACAGTTAAATGGGTAAATCACAGGTGAGATGACTAGGACTAAGTTCACAGAAATGAAAACTAGTTCTGAAAAGGGACTGAAGTACAGAATAGATTTCAACTTGGAAGTCGCGGTGAGGATCTACAGCTAGCAGAGCACAAAGACCAGGGTAAGAGCCAAGAAAATAAACAGAAATGGAGAACTCAAACCCTGATCTGAGGTGAGATGGCAGGGCAGGAAAACCAAGCGAAGAGGGAAATCTAGAGAAGAAATGGGCTGAATTCTACCAGGGCATGAGTCTAGTTTTTTGTGACTATGCAAGTAAAATTATATAAAATGTAGTAATAATCTGTTGATTAAAAATTATTTTAGGTATTTAAAAATACTTATTTGTATTCTTTTTCAGGACTTATTCAGTTTTTAAAACTTACTGAGTTGCAAATCAGTATTTTCCTTGCAAAATATGAAGCCCAAACCTGTGAGGACCATGAAAAGACATCAGTCCAGCCTTGCAGTCCAGTCTAAGACAAACACATTAGCACTCTGCAATAAAGATTGTAAAGTAATTTTTGTTGACAGCCTGCATTTAACTTTTTCCAGTTTCTTAATGAAGTAACAACACTAGGTATGTTACCAGCTTAACTACTAATGTGTTTACTTTACTTCTAAAGAAGGGGAGTGGAGCTATTATATCCCAGGTGAAAAACAAAGCCTTCAGCTTTGCTTAACCTGAACTAGAACCCGATATATTACACCAGTTTTTTCAGCTAACAATGAACAATCCATCAAAGAACATAAACTAAAGCTTTCCTGAGCTACACTTGACTATAATGGAAATGGTGAATACCAGATGGCCTTTCATTGTCGCCTGATCTGAAGAACCTGCAAACAAGAGCACCTTTCAGAAGTGAATTTTTGAAGTTAGCTATCCATCTCAGTACACACATAGCAGATAGCACCCACTGTAAAGTACACTGTTTAAAATTATTACCTCTGTAAAAATAATCTGCTCAGCATTCCATCTGCTTTGCACCAGTTTCCCTATTCCATGCACTTTTATTGCTCCACCTATTGCAATACCTTGTAACCAACCTGCTTATTTCTTAAGAGGTTTTGTAGGGCAGTGACTCGTGCACTTTGTCTTTCACCTTTGAATTTAAAACTGTGGTTTTGGATCCCAACCAACCGCATGTGCATAAATGCACATTGCTGCATTTGCTCTGGAAACAGAATGATCAAAATGTCATGACAGTATAGAGAGTATGTAGCCAGCCACTTGTATTTGTTTATAAACACATATGCAATGTGTGGGGGTTTTTCCCAGAAAGAAAACAAACCCCCTCACTTATTAAGGGACAGAGCAGACCTTCTAGCATGTCTCACTGGTTCCCGATCCATGTACATAGTTTCAGGTCACAAAAGTTTCTTTGTACTACTGTTTCAAAAGTTTCCCTGCGCTACTTTTTACAGTTGCTTCGTGGGAAAATAACTGTATTTTTGTATTTCGAGGATTACGACCAGGTTACGTGCCAGGTGGGGCTGGGTCAGGCTGTGGGGCTGCAGCCCCTCGCCCTGTGCACACAGGGCACACGGCATTAGCGACAATGGACCAGGTGGTGTGTTAGCTCGGCGGACACCGCCGGGCTGCGGGCACCCCCGGCAAACCTTCGCTAAGCCCGGCGGGAGCCCTCTCGGCTCTTCTCCCCCGGCCCTCCCCGTGCCCCGGCTGCCCCTGCCCTTCCCCGGCCCAGCGGGCCCGGGCTTACCGCGAGCCTCGGCGGGAGAAGCAGCAGCACGGCCAGGCTGAGGAGGAGGCGGCGGAGCGGCTCCATGGCTGCACCGCGGGGGCCGCTCCCCCCGCACGGCGCTGCCTCCGGAGCGGCGGGTCCGGCGCTCCCCGCGGCGGGCGGGGCGGGCTCAGGGACCGCCCGGCCGGGACACTCACGTCACCCGCGGGCGGACGGGCCGCGCCGGGGACCGCGCTCAGGGACCGCCCGGGCAGCCTCCGGGCCGGGGGCTGCGGGGCCGGAGGGCCCGGGAGTGGCCAGCGATGCCCCGCGGCCTCCGTCGGAGCCTCCCCGTTCGTGTGAGCCCCGACCGACCCGCCGCTCACTCCGCGGCTCGGCCGGCAGCCCCATGGGGAACCGCGGGGTGCGATGGCAGCTGGCTATTTTTGCTTCGTTTTTATAAAAAAAATACCTAAATTCACGCAGCGCCAGTAGCTTCCTTCCCCCTGCACCACCCTGCCGGGAATAATTGGGTGGTCAGGCGATGGAAGGGGCTGCCTAGGGGAGGTGCTGAAGTCACCATACCTGGAGGTGTTTGAGGCATCTGGATCAGGCACTGGATGATATTTAATGGTTATGGGGCTACAGTGGCAGTGCTGTGTGGACGCTTGGACTTGATGATCTTAAAGGTCTCTTCCAACCTTGATGACTCTGTGATTCTCGTTTTCCTACTGATTTTGTACTTTCAGAACAGATCAGGCCAAATTTATTTGGCATAGCTCCTGCCTTTGACAAACTCACTGTTAACCGTGTGCTTTGCAAGGCCTTAAATAAATGCAAAAAACCTCCCAACACGCCCCTTTGAACCAAAAAACAGGTCCAGGCTTCTCTGAACAGATAAAAATAAACACAAAAAGTATTGAACCAAATGGAAGAAGCTTTAAACAGAAGAGAGTAAATTTAGAGTGCTTGGCAAAGGCCCAGTGTTCAGCCACCTATTTATATAACAAAGCCACTTTGTCCTTGTACGTACTGTTTGCTTTTTAACAGTGATATCACTAATGGAGCTGCAGGGCACATGGAGTTCTGGGCATGCCATATGCACACACCAGCTCCCACAGTGAGCCTGCCTTTGATGGTGGGCAGGAGATGTAATAATTACCCAGAATCACAAATATCCTGACCTGGAAGGGACCCAGGAGGATCATCGAGTTCAACTCCTGCACAGACCACCCCAATAATCCCACCTTGTGCCTCAGAGCCTTAACCTAACAATGGCCTGACCTGCGAGTCAGAATACATGAAAACATGCTGCAGCTACAAACCCCACTGAATTCCAGTTCTCCAATGAGTTTCTTTATGGTGGCCTTGAATTTAAAGAATTTGTGCCGTGTGGGAACAAGCAAACCCCTAAACACACTGTGGCGTGGCAGCAACACCCTGCTACATTACAGGAGGAATTTACCAGTTGCTGTGCAAACGCTGTAGTGTGCCATGTCCTAACTGGAGTTATTTCATACGAGTGTCTCCCACAGTCTCACAGGAGACAGAAAAAAATAACTAAAAGTGGCTGAGGTAGGAGGGGAGCCGAGTATTGGTGAATGCCCTTAGCTCCTGGCTGCTCTCCTCAGGAACCACCTCAGCACCCGCTCTGGGGGGGGAGATCTGACCGGGGCCTGAGCTTTTATATTTTTAATACTGAACCCTATCTCTTCACAGCAACAAAACGCTAGAGCAAAGTAGAAAGAGTAGTACTGTTCCTGAAAAGGCGAAAAGCTGCCTCACACGCCGGAGGGCGACAAGAGACCACCGGGCTCCCTCAGGCTCTCAGCTCGACCTCCCTGCGCCGCCTCAGCGCGCCCGCCCACTGCCCTCACACGGCCCCGCCCACCCTCGCGCGCAACCGCACCCGGACCAGCACGTGCCCCCAGAGCCCAATCCTATTGGGCAAGAGGAGGAGGGCGGGGCTGGCCGTTCTATAAAGGAGAGCGCGGCGGAGGTTGGGCCTCTTTTTCAGCGGGGCTGGCGAGGTGAGTGGGCTTGCTGGGAGTGCAGCGGGCGGGCGGTGGGGCCGGGCCGGGCCGCGATGATGTCTCTTGACACGTGTTAGACTGCTGATCTGCATGAAGCAAAACTACTGCTGAGCGCCCCGGCTGCCTTCACCCTGCGGGGCGGCCGGGGTGTACCGCATCAATAATCTCCCCTTTTCTCTCGGTGTTTTGCAGGCCCGTGCGGCGACCGGCGGCCGGGAGCGGCGGTAAATAAAGCTGTGTCACCCAGAACGTGTCCGGCTGGTTCTTCCGCGCGTGCCCGCACTGCCTTTGACCCGGCGGTGCCCGCCTGGCGCCGCCGGCCAAGCAGCGGTGCTACAGCGAAGCGCTTGTTCATAACTGGCGCTGCTCGGCCCGACCCGGGCGGCGCTTTTAAAAGCAAGTGACATTTGTGTGCGAGCCCGCGTCACGCTTGCGGGTCCGGCGGGAGTGCGGGGTGCTCCGGATCGTGCTGCCTGCCCTTTCTGCAAGGGGAGCCCGTTCCCGGCCGGAGGGCGGGGCCAGGGCCAAAGCAGAGCCGGTTCCATGTGACTGAGCCCAGCCGAGCCCACGACTGTAGTTTTCTTCAAGTAGTTTAGGGTTCAGTCGTAAAAAAGACTTTAAAAATACACTTTATAAATTCCTGGGATTCCTGCTTAGGTTGTTGCAGAAGTAAAGCAGCTGGGTGAATGAGCTTGGAGCATCCGGGGGGGGTCATCTACGTGCATGGTGCAAAACAACTCTAAACAGAATTTGATAGCTGTGACTGAGCTGCAGCTTTTTAAAGGGCCACTCTTACACATGTTAATCCAAGGAAGTACAGCATTTCTGTAAATACAAAAGATCTGTAACAATGATGCCAGGAGTAGGGCAGAGTCTAGGCACACTGTAAGGGGTAATTACCCTCAAGGAGACTCGTCAGGGTAGCAGAAGTGGATTAATGTCTGCTCTGTTCTGTAACTGATGGTAATCCTTTCAGTTTTACCAGGTATGCAAGCATGTTTTTAAAGCATATTCCTCATATGAATACTAACTGCTGTGGTGAAGCTTAGATTCATAATAAAACTAAATTTAGGTTTTCCTTTTAGAGCTCAGCACTGGTTAACCCTGAAACTGTCATATGCCACAATGACAAAGTAGATGTATATAAAAGTCTGCAAAGCACAAGGCACACTCCCATTACAAAGCTGCCTTTCTGAAGTTTTTAAAACAGCTTGCACTAGATGGTGGCTAAATGCTGTAGAAATAAAATTTACTGATTTGTTTGACATGGGATAAATTTATTTAATAAAACAAAGCAAGCAGAGTGTAGTTACCCACAGTTTATGAAGTGCAATATGACAATCTTGTGTAATAAGTCTAAATCTGTTTACACATTAGTGCATCTAGTCCTTTGACTTTAGTTATTGCACATATAAATTAACTCATATAAAAGACCTGCGTACAAGACATGCAGACTTCATGAAAGGCAAATAATGCCTACAGAATCAGCAAACCCCCAAATATACACAGCCTGGAATGGTCAAGGAGGAGTTCAGGTAACAAATATAACTACTAATATTTCAATTAAAGGTAACCAAAATAGGTGTTCAAATATAGAATTAATTTTAAATATATTAAATGCTAGTTTTCTTTTGTTTCAGGCAAGGTGCTGTTTAAAAAACCTTCAATATAATAGTTTCATTTAGAGATGGTAAATCATCAAGTTATACATGGAAATCTTGATTTACATCAAATGTGACAACACAACATACAAAAAATTTCTTTAAAAATTACTTTAAAAAAAAAGAAAATCATGTTATTTAAGAAGAGCCAAAACTCACCTTCTTTGTAAACTAAAACATTTTCTGACGTCCATGAACAGTTGGCAACACTGAGTATCAGAAAAATATGTGTTAAGGAGTGGATATGTAGTGTTCAAACCTTGAATTTACTGCAAACGTTTAGCCTTGACTAATTACACCTGAAAGAAATAAAAGGCAGTTCCCCCTTCCCCTTTAGTTTTGGCCACTAATTAGCAAAAAGAGCCTTTAATCATGATCAGCTCAAACAACTGCAATGCTTGAATTCCTATGCCACAAAGTCCAAGAAACCAATGCATGGGGGTCAAAATCTGTCAGCCACAGCTGCTTCCACGAGCACCAGGTGATGTCTGGGTGTCTGGGGCTGTAACTGAGGATTGGGGCCCATGCTTTGGGTGTAAACACAGTGCAATGGAAAAGACTCACAGCAACAAACTCCTGTCAGAAAGAACTCGGTGTTCCATCACAGCAAGAGGCTCTATGCACAGTTAGGTCACTACTGGAGATGTGCAATGTTGACACTTGGTGTTTGTGCTCACGTCTTTAGAAACATTCAGAATTAATCAGGAACCAAGGTGATTGTACCTCACTATAAGGCGGCTTGCTATGGTTTGGTCTCATGGCTTTACCAACTTTTTTCCTCATTTACAAAAATCTGACAGTCCCACCTTCACTGATAGTTGTGTTTTATGGCTACTTGCTTCCCAAAAAAAGCACAAGTTCTGTATGAAAAAAGTAATGTGTATATAGCACATTGAATCACAATATTACCTATACATCCAATTTACATTCTTTTATCCTGAAAGCATTTCATATTTTGATTGCTTGACACAAGCTATTGACTGCAGAAGTGAAAGAACATAAAACAGTTCATTCTACACCTCCAACTGCCTGAGAAAGAAAAATATTCTTCCAGTTTTATAAATTCATTCCTTATTTAGGACTTTTTCCATTTGGCACGCAGTTCCTTTGCTGCCAAACAACTTTTCAATGCTTTAATGCATATTAACATAGCATGAAAACAAGCTGAACAAAAGGTGCATTGACAAGCTCCTTGATCTATTACATTTGAGTTCCTCCTCCCTCCCCCCAAAGAACAGGTCACCTCAGCCTCCCAGTTAAAATCCTGATGGCAGCCAGTACAAAAATAAATCAACGGCTTAATGGAATGGAACTTCATGGAGCTGAAGTACATGGGAACAATAACCAGGCAAGTGAGCACACAGGAACAGGGATAGGCAGTCCTTGGGAGTGGGGAGAGTGGCACAAGTTAAGGATGAGAACTACAGCACAGTTTATAAAACCATGAGAGTAACTTTTATAATACTGTAAACTGCAAGAGTCTTCACATGTCATGGTTGATCAGAGGCCTCTGTGCTCAGATCTTGAGGAGGGCACGTGGAGGAGCGGGGATCCATGGCTGAGTGCATTAAAGGAATATAGACATCATCCATGTTTGGCATGACAAAGATTTTCTGGGAAAAAGATGCAATTAAATCAAGTTACATTTCATGTGTCACTTGAAACCTTCATTTTCCAATTTTAGTTTGAAAAATGCAACAAATTTACAGATAAAAGGTTCTTGAACTCTGAGTCAGTGCAGTGCCCATTAACTGAAGTCATTTTGTTGTGTTGCAGTTGTAAATGAAACTCAGAAATATGAATATCTGCAAATTTCATTCAATTCAACTGGCACTACAGGAAACATCACCAACTTTTCCTAATTGCTTTCTCAGCTCTTACCCATCCATATATTTTCAAACTGCACTTTTAGTAAAATAACTGGTTTTGATTTCTGCTTGATTGCATAGGTTGGAGTCCAGAATCAAGCTGGTCACTCTTCTTATCCTACATGTATCTGGAGGGGGCTTTTTTCTTTTTGCACTATGGTCAACGTGATTTTTTAAAAATTACTTTAAAGGAAGTAGTAAGAGGATGCAGTGCATTATCTGTTCTTAATTTTAGGCAACAGTTTGGCCCTCTATCATCTAAGAGTATGTAGGATCATGTTCTTATTTGAGTACTACAAATTTTACCATGGTACCTATTTCAAAGAAATGTCATTTTCATCTCTAAAACAGATTTCCACCTAGGGCTACACAGAATCTTAAGACCATCCTAGCAGTCAGTTTCAACTGAGTTCTCAACATCCATCCCTCTGACTGGGAGCAGTGGAGGACATGATTAGTTATACATGAAATGTGGGACGTGAAAATTAAGCACCCCACCCCTTTAACTGGGGTTAATGAATACCATCAATGAAAAGCAAATGCAAAGGAAACACACCTGGAACTCCTGTTCCAGTTTCCTTGCTATCCAGTCTGTTACATGAACCAGAGTCACTTCTCTCTCACCGAGTTTTGGCCGCGCTTTTAACTCCAGGTAGGGAGGCCTTCGGAAGCCGTACCTTGGGAGAGAACACAGAGCAAGGATTTATTACAGACACCCCAGCAAAACAAGCACTGAAGCCTGGAACAATTTTCTCTTAATAACAGATCCAACCTCAGTTACAACTACTTTGTACTGCACCTTGCCCAGAACCCACCTGAGCCTTTCTTTTTAGCTGCAACCCCTCAGGTAGCACCACCTGAAACATTGCCCAGCTCTGCTCTGAGCTCCTCTTACCATATTCTGTCAGTGGGTGGAGGTGGAATGTTAATCACTAGTGTTCCTCTGCACTCTTGTACTTCAACTGTTAGCAGCAATGGAGTATTGGAGACCTCTTCAATTTTCTTCTTAATAAACTCAGTCTCTGTTGCTTTCTGAAAGTATTTTGACTTTGTAATTTTATCCACAATTCTCATGATTTTACTTGTCCGATGTCCTCCAACATACCTTACATAGAGAATAGAAAAAGGATGTCAAGATAATTTTCTTAAACCCATTTGCTAAGACAGACATTGAAGTTTTTGATATAAAAATTCTGAACAGATACTTGGCCAAGCAGTACATCCCACAGCCTTCACCCAGCAGCTGTATTCTGTCAGCTACAAGTGTCTGGCAGAAACTCTGTTCAGTCTGAACACTCCTTCCCAGATGGCACTGGAAACCACAGCATTTTCTAAAATTACAAATACACTTATATCATTTATGCCAGCAAGCATGAGAAGTGACAACTTGTCTACTACCATTCCAAAAAAACTGTCAAGACACTGATGCACCAAGACTTGCACAAATCATCAGCATGGAAGGCCCAACCACTGTGTCTAATTATTTAATTGTGTGCTGAACAAAAAGGTTTTAATTTTAACCTTAAAATTTTAACCTCAAAAACTGTAGCATTTACAAGTATAAAGATGTTGGAAAAGAAGAAGAAAACAGTTTTGGCAGTGGGTGGAATGATACTCCAAAAATGGTTAACTATGTCTGCAAAAAGTGGGATTTTCCTGGCAATTGTCAGACAGCATTCCTGGCTTTTGAAACAGATGCTTTAAGGACTGAATATGTCTTTTCTCACCCCTATCTCATGTTGGAAATACACACTGCAAAAATAGCACATGTGGTATATTCCACACACTGTACCATGTCTAATTGTGGCTCTTGTGTTACATAGCAGAGATAACCTTCCTAAGGAAATGACATTTTCCTATCCAGGGAAAAAATAATATCATTGTTACACAGACTTACAAAGTTTTGTCCTTAGCATGATACAGAACAAAAAAAACTGTTCAGCTCATATAAAAAGGGTAAATAAATTTCAACTTTGGGATTTTATACTAGCTGTATCTTTACCCAGAGAAAGAAGTTATTCTCTCATCAGATTTTATAGTGGTAGAAACACAGATTTTTAGTAAGTGTAAGAAAATGTTTTCAGTATTTTACATTAAGATTCTTCATTATCTTTGTCCTCTTGATAAAGAATTTTTCATGTGATCTATGAATTTCAAGAAGATATTAAATGCACCAATTGCAGTAATTCAAACAATTCTTCACACAATTTTCAAAAGCGTTTAGGAGTAAAACACTAAAATTCCCTGGAACATTTTGAATAAGTCATGAGTCTTCTGGTACATTCACTGTAAAAATCACTTAGATGTGTTCAGACATAGAAAACATTGTGATTGTCTCAGACATTCCGGGCTGACTACAGCTTTCTCATTGCATGGCATAATTGCAATCAGATGCAGAAAGCAAAAAATCAGAACAGCAACTGAAACAACGAATGATGTGGCATCAGCGATGTTGGGAAATTTTCTATGAGATCCGTGCACAGCATCAGAGGGCAGTATTGCACAGCGCAGACACAAGAAATCCTCAAGGAGAGAAAAAACCTAACACAAAACTGAGCAAGAAAAATATGCTTGAGTAACAGCTGTTTTCTGAAAGAAAAGAAAATGGAACACTGGAAATAAGGGACCGGCAGGATCAGTGCGGGGATAATACTGCCCAGAGAGGGTTTCAAGTTTTCACACAAAATCCTGTTCTTGGCTCTGCTACCAGGCAGGACATGCTGGGGAAAGTCCCCAGAACTTCTCTGGCCTCCCAGCAATCCAGCAGTGAAGGGACTGGAAGGTGCCCAGTGGAGCTTGGAGCAGTCCCTGCAGGGCTGGGGTGAACAGGGTTCCACTGCTGCCCTCTGCCCTGGAAATGGGCGCCTGGGGTTGCTTCATTGCTTGGATATTCTCACACTCTGCCATCCTGGGGGACAAAGAGCAGCACAGGGCTGCCACCAGCTCTCAGGTGTGTGGGGAGGGAAGGATTAACAAACATCTTACCCTTCTCCTCCCGGGGTCAGCTGCTTCTCTCCTGCCAGCTCAGGAGCATCGTCTTCCTCTGAAGACCCAGCGCTGGAGGATTCCTCATCGCTGTCTGCAAGACAATACGCCCTTGGCCTGAAACTGAAACAATGCAATTTCCAGGTCAAATGTAATATCCTTAAATAGCTCTTCATCCTGTACAGCTTTGGCTGACATTACAGGTCTCTGAACTGTCCCTCCCCTCTTTCATAAATGCTATCTAAAAGAACAAAACCAAACCCACTGGAGTCAGCCTGGCAGAACCAGCTTTCAAAACAGAAAATCTCTTTTCCCCAGTGGAACATAATCCTTCATGAAAGAGGCTGGCACGGGGGTGGCTATTCTACATATTCAAATCAAATGTGGAGATTATTCAAAATACATTTGGAAGCATCTCTGTTGCTGCTCATGGTTTTTCATGATTTGAGCAGAATTAGGGTTGGACAAGTCATTTTGTTTGAATACCGTGGGGACAAAGAGAAGTAATAAACAAGTGTTGCTCTTTGGGTACAAAATACCACACAGCAGTAACTAATTCCTAGACTTTAACAGTGGAAGAATTTATGTACACAATCACAAGAAAAATTTCAAATCTTTTAAACGGATTTAATTGAGAGAAGGATACAGTGAATACACTTCAGTATTAACAGATCTCTACTGAATGCAAGAGCTTGAAACAGTTACACAACACAGGCTTCAAAAGCATATGGCTTTCGCCCTAGGGACAATACCCAGGACTGTAATGCTCTACAGCATGTTCAGAATACAGTTTATAGCTGTGTCTTCTTTCTTTTTGTGTGCACGTGTGTTCTTGGAAATGTATCTGGAGCATTGATAACCTCACACATGGCATGGACTGAGGCCACTGCCTGCCATTCTGTACACAGAACAAACTGGTGGTTGCTGCATGAAGTCCTGATGTAAAGGGACAGTTCAGGTGCAACTCCTTCCCAGCTGGAGCAGTGATCCCAGGATCTGTCTACATTGAAGAATTTTCTACCCAGGCTATGGGATTAGAATCACAAACCTCTCCCTATCCAGAGCAGCATTTTGTACCTGCAGAGGAGTGAAGGAGCAAACCAAACTGAGCCACCTCCCCGAGGATGTGGGGGTGGTGGGTGGTGCCTGTCACTGGCCCAAATAGCAACACTGGAGCTGTTTCTCACAGAAATTCACAGTTTTAGGTCAGATTCAAACCACACGTTTTCTACCAGGGTGTGACCTCACTTCTCTCTCCTGTGCATGATGTAGCACCCAGCTCAAAGAGTGCCCAGGGCATTCTCAGGGCTTTCAAATGTGTCACCTTCTTACAAGAAGGTGTTTTATTTCCTCATTATAGGGGTTCTCTGAAGTGCTTCACAAGCACCAAGTGGCTCAGACCACAGGATTTCCTCGCATTAAACAAAGCAACAATAAATAAGCTTGAGTGAGATTTCAGGGGAGCTCTGTGTACAAAGGACCATTTATATGGCACAAACATTGGCAGAAAAAAAATCATTTTGGAGTTACTGCATTGTTCCTGTAAAGATTGCACAGTATTTTATGAATTGCCATTTGTCAGTTTGTTTTTATGTGGTTCAACACAGCCAAAAGGACAGATGGGCTAAGAAGCTGCAGTAACTTTGGGGTAACCTGCCTGCTTTTGTCTCATCTCCTGTTTAGCAGAATCTGCAATGTATTAAATTTTATAAAACTGGCAAATAAACAGTTTCTCACCCTTTCTGAGAGCAGCATCTTCCTGAGAGGGCGTGCAAGACAGCATTACCACACTGTGTCTCAGCACACTTCACTTCTATGTCAAACAGCAAGTGCAACAGTGACCCGTTTGTCTCGCTTTACACTGACAACAGCCACAGACAGTTAAACCCCAGAGCTGTTTCCCCCTCTCTCCACTCTCTGGATGAGTAAGTGCCTTTCTCACACCACTTTGTGGTTACTGCATCTCAAGAGATGGTTTGTTCTGAGCTCTTAAGGGCCAGAAATGAGCTCAGCAACCAACACGCATCACTTACTGACAACGTGACCGTGGATGCAAACACATGCAGAGTAATTTGATTTGTCACAGCAATTGTCAACTGATAATTAAAAAAGCCAGCAGAATTAAAATTAACTAACACATTGGAATGCACAGATGAGAATCAAACTGTTCTACACTTTTCAGTCCTCAATTTACTTAATATCCATTTTGCTTAAGGAAAAAAACCAAACGAACAAGTAACCAAAAAACCCTCATCCAAACTAGAATACATTAGACTGCTCTTTATGTAAAGCTGGTACCTGGTCCTGAGCTTTGAAACATCCCAGCCCTGTGCAGGGAGCAATGCAGTTAATGCTGATACCTTCAAGTAATCGGTTGCTTGGCTACAGGCACTTAAATCTGCCTTGCTGGGGGCCTATTGCTCAGCCAGCAGCAACCTGATTTTTAAATATGTAATCAATGTGTTCACTAATGAGGCTGTCCCTGCACCGAACAGATATGAAAATACACAAAGAAAATCCTGAAGGGGTGGGGAAGAAAAGCAAGAATTTGATTTGTATAGACATTTCTTCCTCTATCCCCCATTTTTTGGGCAGGCAGGATTAAAGGGATTTTGAAAAATTCACACCTACCAGTTATACTGATGTAAATGGAGAAATATTTATTTCAAGCAGTGACAACAAGAATCTAGGTCGATTTTAAATCCTCTGAATTTCTACCAGTGTATGAGATCATTCAGCCATTAGTTTTTTTCACATTTATTTTCTTGTCATGACTGCACTGAAATATAGTGCTGCTGTAAGTATTACTTCAAGATATCTCAAAATAAATGGTCAGAGCTACGACATGTGTATAAATGTGAAAGACCATACCATTTTGTTCATAGCTAAACAAATGGCCAGATTTAGAGACTATTTTCTTGATTTGTACACAGTGGTTGTACATTAAATCAGAGACCACCTACTGTTCAGGGACTGCAGATTTCTAAAGTACAAAGAGAATACAGCACCAAAAAAAATGGACCCTCCACAGCTGGGAGTGGATCCATCCAGGGATGGGTATTTGACAGGTGCCACTCACTAGATGAATACCAGTGGACAGATGGATGGCATTGAAACATTGCAAAAATGAGGGGGAAAGCACAAATACAAGGGAGGCAAGTCACTGTATGGTGTTTTCTAATTAGTTCATCTACGTAAGGCATTTCACTTAGGCATAGCAGGCAAACAGAAGATGGCTATGAGGAAAAATAAAGACTAAAATAGGGATGTGATTATCCCCATGATGCAAAAAAACTACTGAAGAAGTCTTCACATAACAGTTAGAGTCTATTTACCTTTCACATTGTATACTACTCCATGGTTTCCAGTCATAGCTGTACCATGCTGCAGTAGCCTCTTACCTGTGCCTATGTCTATTTCTGCATGTGTGTATCTCCAGTATCTGAGTTTTATCTGGCTAAACCCCAAATCATGCATAAGACAAAACTACATTTTAGTCACAGGACATTTTAAAATCCTACTGAAATATATAAAAAAGATAATTGTGCCACAGAAGCCTTTTATTAAGATGATTCTCAAAAGTGCAACCAAACAAAAAAGTTGCACGGAAAAGCCATGTTCCACACCCACTTGTATGAAACATCCCCAAAACTCCCTTCCATGTACTGCAGAGCCAGAGCTGCAAATGCCCAAGGAAAATCCCAGCTTTTCCTAATGAAAGCACCACTGCCATCCCTTACCCTTCCTTGCCGATCTCGCCAACCTTAAGTGCTTCACCAAGTGGCTCTTTACCAAGTTTGGTCAAGTTCATCTTGGTCTCCAGGGTCATTAGAAAAGATCCATTGTAGGACATTTCCAAATCAATCCACAGTCCTAAAATAAACAACAGAAAAGATGCCACTTTAAGAGCAATCACAAAACAAGCTTTCTGATCACATTAAGCTCATGGAACAAAGCCAGATACAAATCCAAGCCACACAGAGAGAGCAGTGAGTACAGCTAATGGTCTAAAAAAAATTACTGTGATTTACACACACCTAAACTGCTTAAGAGATCTGAAATGAGATAAAGGAAATAGAATACCATCAGGGATTCACTTCAAAACTATTTACAGCGTTGCTCCAAGCCAATCTGTAATGGGGACACTCCCCTACATCACTGATGCTATCCAAGTGAAGCACAACTTGAAATGCCAGAGCAATACTGCTTCTCTCACACCACAGCTGCTGCCTCTTGTTTTGCCAGGGGTAGACTGAAGAAATGCAACAAGGTTCCCCCAGTAAGTGAGCTACAGGCTTTCTTTTATGATTCACAGCAAACAGGGTCATTGCTCAGACAATTCTAGACGTGCAATATTAAGTTAAATCCTACTGTCTGTGCAAATTATTGGCTTTTTGCAGTCTCCAAAAGAATTGCCTGGGGAACACCTTAAGATTAGCTTGTGCCTTTTAAGTGACACCCTGCACCAAAGCTGTAGGTATTTGTGAGCCAGAGATTAGGAAACAGATGCCACTAAACACAGATTATGTATCTTCCATTTCCAGATACTGCAGCTGCACAAAACATTCCCTCACCAGTACCTGGCACATCAACTACTACCATTCCACTCTTATTTACTTGTTTGGGAACAATTAATGGTGAATAAAACTGAAATCAGGACAAATGGTAACTATTCTTTGTGGTTTATTGATCTGGAAAAGTCACACTTTATCAGTTAAAGAACTACTGTTTTCTTTTCTGCTTTTCTTTTATGACATTCATATCATAATCCCACCCATTTGTGGTAACAGAAATACAGGCAGCTCCCAAAGACCTGGTCACTGATACCCTGTGAGGTTCCATGCTGGGAGCAGGATGAAGGCAAGCTGGTGCTTTACCAACCCAAATAACTCTTTCCCATCACAGTTCTTCTAACACTGTTCTAAAAACTAAACACAACAACTCAAACAGGCTTATAAAGACATTTTCCTCTTTACAGTAGGAAAGTAGCAGTAAGATCATCAAACCCAAGAAAACAGCTAAACAGACTTTTTGGATAATCAATGAGTCAGCAGGATTCAATCATCAATATTATTTTAACAGTAGATCAAATTAAGCAAAGGATGCCATTACTGAGAGGGCAAATTCCTTCTGACCAGAAAATGTTCATTTGCTTTTTCCAGAGGGGAAAAGGGATGGAAAGGGAGTGAAGAACGGGGCAGATGGTACAGTTTATTCTGTCTTCTGGTTGCCTAGCCTTGACAGAATTACAGTAAAAGCTACAGCATATGCTGTCACCCAAGCAGGACTGTATTACCAGAAACAAGATTTTTTTTCTAATGTCATCTGTTAACAAATTTAGTCTTTTTGAGAAGGCATATAAAAAGTCTTTTCCTTGTAATCAAGCACCAGTAAAAAAAAGTATGGATGAAACAAAGCACATCACAATTAGCAACTGCACTTTAAAACCTCAAAAAGGATACCTCAAACACTCATTTAAAAAAAATCCAAAACTTAGAAGTGTTTAATCTGGATACTGCCCTGAACTGTAGAGATATTTTTCCCCATACTCCCCAATAAATCAAGTCATTTATCCATACATCAACTTACCAAGAAATACATTTATTGTTATGAAAACAAGCATCTCCAATTATCAACCCCTTGTTTATGCCCTTTTAAGTATAATAAGAGAACCAGTTCTTCCAGTAATTATTCACTACAAGCTCTTAAAAACTCTAAAGAGTTCACATGTCATTCAACAATATGCAAGAAGTTAAAATGATTAGAAATCCTACCATAAATGTTTGCTTGTCACAGTTTAACTGAACAAGAAACTGAAGGAACTAATTGATCTCATTGCTGTTTCAGTAATTAATTGAAGCCAAGTGCTCAGTCTCCTAAATCCCATCTCATAACTTAGAACTACAGTCTTTGGTTACAACTGAAGTTATGAGAAGAGAGATAGGAATTCAAAAAATGTTTAAATCAAGGCAAAGGAAAACACTCTGAAAAGAACCCTGAAAGAAAAGCCTGATTAAAAAGAAACCATGAAATCACTTAACAAGCAACACACAGGTAAAGATTTTTTAAAGTTTTCCTTTGTTCTCTAACTCAAAATAAAACTTCTACCAATGGTGCAGCCACTTTACTGAGAACATGAAGTACTGTGGAGAACCTGCTGTCCCACACAGGAAGCATAAGGCAAGAAGATGCATTATATTTTAGTTCCTCAAATACTGACTGCATTCCAGCTATTCCATCTATTCAATTCTTATTTCTCTTAAAAAGACAGATTTTGTTCCTCATGACAACAAAACAGTTTGCCCTTTCCAAACAGGCTTTGTTTCTAAAGCTCAGTGGAAAAAATTCTTTGGAAAAGTTGAGAGCAAAGTACCCAGTGTTTCATAGATAAGGCTTTTCCCCAAAGAGTTGCAAGTCTCAAGCAGATAAGGGCAAACAATAGCATTTGGATACAGCAGGCAGCATTAACTAGTGTATGTCCAAGAAGATTTTAGTAATTCCCCAAAGTCTGTTTTGTTCAGTTTTATGAGGGAAAGGTTAGCACTTACTATCCTCATTCTTTTAGTCAGTGATTTGAGTGGCATGACTTTTTTAGTATTAAAGTCTGCATCTCTGTTGCATGCAAATTTTAGTTTAGTTCAGTAATTATTTCTTGTGGAAAGACATGATCACAATTCCATATATACAGAACTATATTTACACCAAGCCTGAGATAAAGAACCCTGAGTATCTCAGAAAAAGCTCTTATTAAATACACCTAAAACACCCACAAGATAAACATATCAAAATTCTGTTCTCTGCAGATACAAAGGCAAAACCAGAAGGCTTTTTGTATTTTACCTCTGTGATCAATAGAAGGTTTGAAGGCTTGAAGGATCTTGGGCACTGCTATCCCCATGTCAAGCTCAGTCAGAGTCAGCTCATTCATGAAGTAGGGCAGCTAAAAGGACAGAATATAAAAAGTCAAATACATGTCATGGAACTAAATATCAGTTTCCTGAGAGAAGTAAGGTCATTAAACTTAAGGTCATTAAGACTGAGCTAAAGTTCCATCAGTGAAAGAACACAGACAATTACAAAAATTTCTTACTATGCTAGAATTTCACAGCTTCCAGTTTAAAAACTTTCTAGGGAGAGATTGGGCATCTGTGTTGAAGTTAAGATGCTGACCTTAAACCTCCACCATGCTTTTTAGCCAAAGTATGTAAAAAGCTTAAGAACGAAGTGTAAATCCTATTTCACTCTGAATAAAAATCAAAGGCTTCTTTGAATTTTAACTTCAGTCACACATTTTATCATTGGTTTTATCAACATATCAGCTTCTTTTATCTTTGGCAAATTCTTTCATAGAACATAACCTTTTAAATCTGTGTCAAAGTTTTAGTAAAATAGAGGCACAGAATCATGATGATTTGGGTATCTATTTACATAAATATTACTAATTGATAGAAAATGTATCTCCTGTGAACAGACACTGCTTTAATACATCAAAAATACATCCAGTCCCCATTCCCAGTCTTTCCACTTAAAATGTTTCCAATGAGATGTCTGGGCACCCTGTTGCCACAACTATGGAAGCAGACAGGGCAGAATTAGGCTACTGGTTATTTCCCAAAGTAAAGGCAGCACTGTCTCACTGCTGGCTGCTAAATTCCTGAGCTTTTGTCAGCAAAGACAACAACTTCCTTTGCCTTCAGGAACAGGTGAACTCCTCCCCAAACACCAGGAGCTGAAGGCCTGTGATGAACTGCTGCTGTTCAGAAGGGTTACAGAAGGCAAGGGGAAGATGGAGAAGTCACTCAAAAGCATCACTCCTCCCCTCACCCTTGAGGTGATGCAGCTGATGGAAGCTGTGTCCTGTCACCCCAGAGTTCTTTCCATAACTATTGCTCCCACTTCTGCAAGTAGTTTATGTCTGAAGTTAACAGGAACACGTTACAGTTGTGGTTCCCTGACGTCCTCCACCTTAAAAGCAATCCACTGTTTCCCAAAGCAGCTTTCCTCATTTATATGCAGCTCTATTTATCCCTAATGTAACTACAGTAATACTTTATTTTTACATAAAAAGTTGACAGATACAAATAGCTAATTCAGTTGTAGTTCATTTTAAACAAAGGCAGCAAAGTTAACATGCTGAGATCCATCAGAAACTGAACTGGAATTCTGTAGCACATTTATTCTCTTTTACACATAAGTGTGAAATAAGTCTTCCTTGTACCATTTTAAAACTCAAAGACCATGTGTTTCATTTCCTTTACAAGGAGTGTATAATGCAAGTCTCCAGGTACCTTTATTTTGCTAAGTTTCATTTGGATCTTCTTTGACACTAGATCAGACCAATACTTCTCTCCCAAAAAATCCCAGAATATTCTTCCAAGCAGAGCATTCACCCAGGCCTCCTGTTCTTCTTCTTCAGCTTCCACGTTGGCATCTGTCAACTGAAAACATAAAATAGGTTATACAGCCCTATAAATTTTATAAAGTAAGGACAGAAAAGGCCTGATTTACATGGGAAGTTCAGTGTTAAGAGCCCAGGTCAGCTCAGAACACCAAATGCTCAGCACAGGGAGCAGCTTTACAAACACATCAGCTGGGCTGCCACGAGCCTGTCATCATCCTGACATGCAGCAGAGGGAATGAGACCACACAGATATAGAATGACCTCTGGCAATGAAATGAGAAAAGTTGTATGTTACTTAACCTCTGGCAGAAAAAGCAGATAAACCCAGAGTGGGCAGACTTATAAAAGTGTTTGCAGTAAGAAATACTCTCTCTTCCCAGTCAGATCAGGAAGAACAGGTTGTTCTCTACTCTACTTTTGCTTTATCCAAAAACTGGAAAGCAAGACCCGATCCTACATCCTTAAATTGAGTTCAGAAACACCACAAATAGATAATAAACACAGTACATGGAAATGCACTCCACCTTCCAATGTTTGATATAGGATTCAGGAAACTATATTGTTCCCTCTGCTGCATTAAAGGTTTTGTTTACAGTCCAAGAGAATTCTGTCTTGGTTTCCTTGAGAACAATCTCGAAACACCTGGAAATATTATACATTCAGATGCTGCATCACTGACTACACACACAAAAGCCAAGGCAGCTGAAATCATTTTGGGTGTGTACACACACTACCATGAAAAAACAGGAAGTTTTCATGAAGGAAAGACAACATATTAAGTGCCTGCAATGACAGAAGAATTTAGCATCCATCATCACTCCAAGCAGAACTCATGAAGCCAGCAGAAAGGCAGTGCTTTCTAAGACAGGCAGGTAGATGCTACAGTCCTGAACATCATCTCTTGGCAGCAACTGCTTTACAAGGGCTGCAGCCTGGCTCTGCCAGGATGGCTGGGTGAGGAGCCTCTGCTGTGACGCAGGTTCCCTGCCAGCAGTGCTCATCTATTTATAGAATGACTTCTGACACGTGCCAGATTCAGCAGCAAGTTCATCTCAGCTTCAGGAGTTGCTGGGGGCTAGAATATGTCTTCCTGGGGGAACACAAGATGTGTTTATTCATATGCTACACCACAGCCTCCTACTCCCTTTTCTGGGCAATGTATGAAAGTCTGGAAACAAAGATGCATGACATGAATTACAGCTTTTAAATGAACAGTGGTCATGCTTAACATTAAAGATCTGTTTATTAAGAGTGCTGTACTCAGTATTAAGGTTCTGTTTACTGAGTGTGACTCAAATGCAGTGCAGGAGGCCAAAGGATTAGCAAGAGCTACAGACGTTGCTCACTGTTCCTTTGGAGCACAAGAATTACCTTTTTCACAGCTGTAGGGCTGCTGTCTGCACTGAGGACTGGACTACCTGAAGGGCTTTTCTTTTCTTGTGGAACACACTTTGCCATATAAATATTGTAGTCCAGAAGCATTTTCTGCCTCACGTTGCCAGCCAGGTCCTTGTGCTTTGGCTGGGATGTGATTTCTTCTGCACTTCCCTTGCTGCTGCTCCGGCTGTGCGTGAGAACTCCAGACTGACTATCACTTCTGCTGTGTGCTGGCAGCACCCCTAAATTCAAAGGAATAGTACCTGGTCAACAGAGAATAAATCTGACAGGCAAATACCACAGTGTATCATCAAACTTTAAAGGAACAAATTTACTCCGCAGCTATTTCTCCTGAAAAAAGACCAGTGTGGTGCTTGCTTGTTTTGAAGGCTAAAAGTAAATTCCACTGCTGCATGTTTAGGTGGTCCTAAACCCAAATTAGCCAATATTTGCTATGATTCAGCACTCAGCAGGATGTGGGACTGGAGGAGTCAGCTGATCAATAGCATATTTAAATATGGACACTCACATATGTATAACACATTGCAGAATTCCCAACAGCCCTGCCAGGGAATGCCTAAAATAAAAGTCAGGTGATTGAAATGCACCTATGACTAATGTGGTTTTTTTTCCCTAATCTAATTATAGGCTGTTACAATTAAAAGGACTGTCAAAAGCATGCAACTTTTAGAATTTTAATTAGCTATTAATTTTGCATTTGCATTTCAAGAAGTTATATGCCAGAAACAATAATGTTAAATAATTTTTTAAAAGCTTCTCAGAGAATAAAGACAGAAAAGTATGAGTCATTCAGGTTTAAAATTGTATCAGAGCATGAGTTTAAATTAATATTCCAAACAACTGATCAATACTATAGACTAATATGTTTGTTGGTTCAGATAGATATATATTTTCATATACATTAATGCAGGTCCTTTCATTTAAACAGATAAATGTGCTTTCTTGTGACACTAAGCCATGAGAAAGCTCTATCCTTTACAGGAGACTACAGTGGAAGGAAGGATGGAGGAGGAAAAATGGGTAATAAGAGAACTGAGTCCAAAACTGCAAATGCTGACATCAGTTCCAACACACAGGAAAAAAAAAAAAGAGACTGAACAATTCATCCTTACAAATATGACATGAGTTATTACAGTCATTGAAAAATAGTGTATTCCTATAAAATAGTCTAAAAATAATAATAATAGTTGAAAGCATAGAGCCAAGAAGGGGAAGGTGGCAATGAGAGGCCGAGATAAGGAGGAGAGCATCTTTGGTATTATTTTTTGCTTGTAAAGATCACTGTGGCACCACGAAAACATAACTTTGGTTTGTTTCTTTCAACAGACTTCTACAAAAATACAAAATCTGAGTACCTGGCTTGCTCCCACAAAAACTGGGTGGCTTCTTTGCTTCAGACTTGAGCTTTGATGCGAGAAGAAACCTTCTGAACCACTCCTCCTTCTCCCTACCCGTCCTTCCAAAGAGATAAAGCACTTGATCCTTTTGGCAAGTGTACTTTGCTCCATCCTGAGGTTTCCTGGATTCCTCATTGTTCAAGTCCACTTTTTCAGCAGGTAACTTTTCCTCTGCAGTCTCCTTCTCAATCTGGGCCTTAGCCATGAAGTCATCCTGTTTGGCAAGTTCAATGCAAATAGGGTATTTCTTATTCCAAATTCGTTTCCGTGCCAGGCTCTTGGGAACCAGGGAAATCTGAAGGATAAATGGAAGGGTTAAGTGAATTTATTTTTCACTTGTATTCTCTATGTTTCTATATTCAAGTAAAGAACACAGGAAGAATGCAAGAGATAAAGATCCCACACTGGATCTGCCAGTTTAACTGACTCAAAATTGCTGGTGGATGTCCAACCCACTGCTACCACTGAGTCTTTGGTGAGCCAAGCCTTGCAATTAAAACAAAGGCCATTTAAGCAGATCATACCATGAGGATAAGAAACTCTGTTTTCATTTACACGTTATTCTCGTGGATTTGCAGAAAAGACAGAAAATCCAAGAACTTTATTTCTGGGACTATGGGGTGATAAATAGGTAACAAGCTAAAATAATCAGAGTCCAAACTGAGTTTTGAACACATCTTTTCATGACTACCTCAAGAAATTGAGGGTTTGAAGGTGTTGACAGCCACATCAAATATGTAAGAGTCAAGCCATAAGACTGATTTGCAGATAATTATATATGATATAATTATAAAGAATTAAGACAATGCAAGTGATGAGAAGAGTGGGTAAAAAAAAAAAGAGTTAAAAATTCTTATGTGGGGTCTAAACTCAGCAGTGTTCTCCAAAAACTGTGGGAAGATACCTAAAGAACAGGCATCATTTGTTTGTTAGAGTCAGGGCATTTGGCATTTCTGTAATTAGCTGGGGTGGGTGGGGGGAAGTACTGGAAATTTTTCTAAGATACCATGGGGAACTACCATCAGTGAAGTGCTCCCCCAGTACGTGACAGCTTTGCTTGTCATCATGATGGGAAAACAAATCTGCAAAAGACAGGAATCTAAGTTTTTGCTTTATCTTTTTCACTGCCTTCCTTCAATGGAAGGCAGAGTTGTCAGCACGCTCCTTTCCCATACGGACTCACAGAAAAGGAAGAAGGTTTTCCTCACTACTGCCTTGGTCCCTCTCTTCCTCTCACTTACAGTCAAGTGAAGCGTGGTCTCCTGTACATCTGTACTGCCAAGGCCCTCGACTGATGCAGCACATTAAAAAAATCCATTCTCTTAATAATTAGGTATTGATGTATTATTTAACACAATGCCAATGGAATCAACTTCACGTGGCAACTCTTCACATATTTGAGGGAGGTAAACGAAGCTGTCCCAGCATTATCTTTCCCTAGGCTGGGGGTACCCAGAACAGGTCATGCTCTAGACACTTCTCACTCTCCTCTTTCACATTCACATAAAATGTACATTCCCCCTCTGAGTGAAATTCAAATGTTGTCTCAGCTGCCTTGGGGTAGAGACAACCACCAAAGATGATGCATTTTGGTGTAACCTTCAGAGCAGCCCTGCAGTCATCTCAGGCATTGGGATGGAGTCTCAGAACTCCCATGAGTTCACTTCTGCTCTCAACTGCCAGAGGAAAATCATGCCTTTCCCTTATTGTGTAAATACGTACCTTCTTCCAAATCCTGCTCAATCTTCCTCCCCAGCACAATCTTTTGCAAGTTAGTCACAACAACAGTTTTGTTTAAATAATGACAGAATGTGAAAATAGAGGAGGGGAAAAAAATTCAGAGTTAAAAAGAATTTGTAAAGTATTCTTTGTTAAAATCAGAATGAAGTAAGACACTCACCTTGCTATCTGTTAGTTCATAAATTTTTTGACTGACATAGGTGACCTCAGGCTTTGGCTCATTGTACACAGCTCTTCTAGAAATATTTTTATTAGGTTTTGAAAGTCGTAGGGTGCTTCCTTCGAGTCTCACATAGACGGAGTGAGTCAATGTAGCATGGTATGTTTCTGGATCATAATTATAAATTTC
Source organism: Rhipidura dahli (assembly GCA_013399225.1). NCBI lineage: Eukaryota > Metazoa > Chordata > Aves > Passeriformes > Rhipiduridae > Rhipidura > Rhipidura dahli. The sequence goes on from VXAC01003981.1 coordinate 665,348, forward strand.
ATTCATCCATCCCTAGAGAAGAAAACACTTGTTAACAGGCTTTTAAGCTGCTGGGAAACCAAGTACAGCATGTACCTAAAAACTTTAAATTATTACCCAAGCTTTTGCTAACATTATTTCACTTACTGCACAAACAGAACGAGGCAATAAATGCCCTAAATGAGGTTGCACCAAACTAGGAGAGCATGAGCTGAGGATGGGATCTCAAGCACACAGTGGGTTTTTTCTGACTCAATCACTCGGTATATGCAGCACAGGGTGCTCTCACCTCATCCCCAGGAGCCAGGTGGGATCTGCAGATGCAGGATGCCAGGAAGAGCCACAGGGCAGGAGGGCTGAGCAGCACAGCAGCTCCTCTGCTCCCAGCAAGCGCGGACACTTTAATCACCCAGAGCCCAAGCAGAGCAAACAGCCTGTCTGCTCACAAACAGCACTGACATTGTAATCACCACAATTAAGGACTCAGTGGAAGACCACAATGGAGTTTGCTTTCATGCACCATCACCATTTGAGATCATTTAACATGTTGTGTAACTGCCCAGCTACAACACAGGAGTCATACACGTGGATTAAATTCAATTAATTTCTGTGCTGTGAAAGAAACAGAAACAAACCAGCCAGTCCTGCTGTAACAAGCCTCTAAGTGCTGACTCTGACCATGGGGGTGATGTTACTCCTCCAACATCTGATTACAGAAATGGAGATGATAAATGGGGCTGAAGGCAGGCAGAATACTCATTCATGGAGAAGTTCTCCTTCTCTTAACCTGCCAGACAACATTCTTTGATCATTGTTTTTATCTGCACATCAGAACCTTAAATTCATCAATGTCAACAGAAAGTGAAGGGGAGCAGGAAGTAAAATGGCACTCTTACAGACGTGGGTAATTACAGTGGGGGGAAGTAGGGAGGGCTGAATGAGCACCCCAGTACTTCTCAAAACAAAAAGTTGTAAGTACCTTATGCAAAACATCCCAAAAATTACTGCAAGATTTTACCTTATTAAAGAAGTTTCCACCCACATACAGAGATGTAAAATTTACTTTTATGCTCATTTTCTTCAGTGCCACAATCTCCCACAGTAGACAGCATACACTTTCTTAGGTGCCATAGTAACAGTGATATCTGTTTTGCTTACTCCAACATCTAGCTCCATTTTCACTACAAACCCTGAAAAACCTAGATAAATTAGCATTTCTTTTATGTTCGGGAAAGATTAAGTCATTCATCTTTGCTCAGCTCCAAAGCAGATTATGTCTTTTATTAATAGAAACGCCTATACCAGGACATACTCTTTGAAGAAGTTTTATGGTTGTTTTTTTTTCTTACAGTGGGTTATGCATGATTCCCATATAGAAAATACAGTGCACGAGGAAGTGTTTTCTATCAGCTATTGGACTCTGCACAGCAGGGCTGATGTAAGTTTGAGCATATCCCATCTCCTTCCTAGAAATAATTTAGCCAAAACATCTTTGAGCAGACAGCAATTAATTTTCAGCCAGGAACTCCAGCTGGACTTACTGAAGCACAAGAACATCACATGAGTTGCCCAAAGCCACCGTGTGTGGGAACTGGAATATCCATCTGATCTGATCCACAGATCTCTGGAGCAACTTCCACCTGCCCCCCAATGAGATCTCCAAGCTATTTCTAGCTCAGACAAAGTCTGGAGCCTGCAGCCATGCAAACATACAGATGGGAATTTGCTGCCTCAGAAGTTTCTTGCCTTCTTCTGGAAAGCTGTTCAGCCAACACCACACCAGCTGGCACAGAAAGAAAGGGCTGCTCAGAGAGTGGGTCATTATAGGAAGCTTAGTCACATGAGCCCTTTTTCTAACTTTAATAAGCTTTCTATTTTCAGTAGAAAGGTTGGAAACTTATGGGTACATGTGGTGCCCAGGAAGGAAGGTCAGACTGCACCTGACATTTTTTTAACAGCCTGCTTGAGATGGAACTGTGATGAAAACAAGGAGTGATTTACTCATCGTACTCTTGACTTCCCTGTGCCAAAGTAAGAAGTAAAAATCCCTCCTGCTTTTCTGATCCCTACCATGTGCCCAGGCTTTCCACTTCAAACAAATGGATTAGCTGTACAATCTGCCAAACACACAATTCTCACACCCTGTAGGGCCTCCCCTGCTCACCCACAATCCAACAGATGTGCAAACACAGCACAACCACCAGATTATCAGCAACCAAAGAACCCAGTCTAGGTTTAAGTATTTGGGGTTTTATTTTCAGACAACAGTTGGGATGCAGGAGACAGCACATTACTGCAAATTGTCCTTGTACATAAAATTTCAGTCTTCTAACTTCTAAGGATGAAGTTTCTTCTTTGCACTGGATTTTCAAGTTATTTTGGTACAAAGAAACACTGCACAGCTGAGAGTAAAATGTTAATGCTTCACCAAATGGTGATTCTTTACTCTAGTAATGAATCTGAAAATCTGTGGCAGCTGTAGGAATTTTATCTAACAGTGTTAAAGGAGGTAACAACACTACCTGCCTTTTCACTTCAGGGATCTTAAGTTAATTGTTTCACTCAACTTAAAAAACACTGAGGTGATCCAAGAAGCTCCAAAAGTCATTCCTAAGTTCCTGCACTTTAAGAACAATTTCAGCAGAAATACCTCTGCCTCTCTTTTTGCAAAAACAAATTGGAACAAAAGATTCACAGCCCACGGAAACCGTTTTGCAACGCACCCAAACAGAGAAGTTGTGTTACCAAAACGTGCTAGCAACAGATAAATTTTCCCAAACTACTGAAGCAACAATGGATTTCCTTGTGTAGGAGAGGAGTGACTGTAGGATGGGTCTTTTCTGGACTAGCAAAGTTGTTAAAATAAGAAATTTAGTAGTTCTGGGAGGACAATGACCATAGTCATATGCCACTGTGCAGCTGCTGGCCATTTACACTGATCCTGTGATCTCCATTTATAAAGGTCAGCAGTTGCTCCACACTCACAGCTGAAATCAGGCTGGGAAGCACCCTGAACACAGAGCTGCTCCCAGGGCTGGGCAGCAGGGCTTCTGCAGCTCAGGTCCCAGCTGTAATCCAGAACTGCTGCCACTGCTGTGGCCCTTGGCAACACTCAGCTCCATAGGACACAGCCACATATAAAAAACAGTTTCAAAATCCACCCCCTCCCCACCCCAGTTTGATTTTCCTCTTTCCTGACTCCATGCTCCAAATTTTTTACTCAAACTGCAGCTCCACAGAGTAATTCATGTAAGAACTGCATAGTAGGGCCTTGTAGGTACCAGCTTTTTAGTGTTATTTAGTTGCAGGTCTCAGGTGTGTTACACCATAACCAGAGAGGGGAGGACGGGGGGAATTGCAAAACATCCTTATGAAGGACCCAGAGGGGTGGGGACACAGACAAGCTGTGCGGGTAGAAATAAACTAAAATCATTACTTATGATACTTTCAAATACATAAATAAAAGAATCAGCAAAAGCCACCTTCACAACACAAGCCCAGACCTGGATTAAAACTATCCCTAAAGTTTCTTAGGGATATTAACAGGTTAATATTCATTATTATTAAATTACATAATCAAATGCTTTAGCACCAAAATTTTTTCAAGACTGTTGATCATTCAAATCACACTAATTGTATTAGTATCCCTCTTATTACCACTATTTTATAATACTTCAACAGTACTCTGCTTCCTAAATGAGGGAAAAAATACAATGCATTTTTTGAGCTTCATCATAGGGAATCCAAAGACACAGAAAAGGTCTGAGGTGGAAGAAACAACCATCACCTTAACTGGAAAACACATTTGTCTGCCAGAGGCCACTATCAAACATGAAACCCCTTGGATGGTACTCAGGAATAGCAAGCTGATAAAAAGCCTCCTCTTTCTGTACAGCTGTGGCTCAAAAGCTCCATTTCTCCAGCAGGCACTGCCACTGTGTTCTAAAAGTTCTTTCTAATGGAAAGCGTAAATTTATCATTTCCATTTTAGCTGTTACTTAAAACCTTTCGTATCAGCCAGCATAACACAAGGGAATGCACAGCTGAAAGGCCAAGAAGGAAGTTAGAAAAGACTAATGCATTAAAAAGGGGAAAAAAATGTTGGCAGAGAAAGAAAATGTAAGGAAGCCAGAGAATTGAAAACTAAGGCAATAGGCAGATACAAAAACATGCAATGAAGATGCAGAGGTTTTGTGCATTTTCTGGTTCAGGGATGTTTTCCCCCGTATTTGACTGAAGTATAGAAACCTGTGGAAGCACACACCAAGCAGCAAAACAGCCATTTACTTCTTCCCACTGCCAAGGAATGGTTTTTTGGGGGACAATGACGATGTTCAAGTATTTCAGCAATTGCTGAGGGGAATCCCACTAGTTTTCGAAACCTGGGAAATGTAAACTTCTCAAACAACATTTACATGGGGGAGAATGTACACGCACTTGTACAAAAATAGCTTGGCAGCAGTTTGGCACAATCCCAACTCCTTGAGCCTCATAAAGGGATCTTACTCAGAGCATTTATCGTAACTTCATGACAGAAGTCCAGGCCAGAACATGAGACCAACAAATTCTGAAGAGAAAATCTTTATGCAAGAGCATCAAGTTTGATTTTCTTCTATTCACCTGAGTTTTGTTACAGATGAAGGCTTTAGCTGCCTTTTCAGAGGATCTAAGTTGTCCAGTACTCATTTTGACACATGCAAATATAAAATAGTTGTATGAAGTGGGAATAATAACTTGCAATCTGCTAAATCATATTACATTATGTTCCACTACAATATGGGCACCAAGCTGATGTTTAAAACTCTTGAAGCATTTACATATTAAAGACAATTACTTTGTGTGTTATGAGCACAAGAACTACTCATCAGGTCATAAAAACCATTAATCTACATTTATACAGACTTTTCCGCACTGTTCATTTCTTGCCTACAGCCATTTCATAAGATGTATCTCCTCGAAAAAAGCATTAAAATAGAATTTAAAGGTTCCTAAGAGCTGACATCTCAGAGACAGCCTAACACCAGCCAATAATGAACATCAGGATCTTTATCAGTTTTCAAGTATTGAGGAAGGGTCTTGGCACCAAAGAACAAGGACTGAACTGAAAGTTTGTCAAGATTTGTACATGTGAGCAGCAGGTAAATTCACTTGGGCAGACAGGAGTGTTCAGTCTGAATTCACTACAGCAAATAATAACCACAACTCGTATCATTCAAGAAAAAAGGGAACACCAAGGTAGAATAAGGGCTAGACATGCAATTGCCACCTTTATGCAACAAAAGTAGAATTTTATATTCAGTTTCTCTAACTTTTCAGTTACCTAAAGACACATGAAATTAGCCATCAATACAGTATAGATTCTACAGTATCTACCCATCTGAATTTAAATTCATGCAACCTTTGTACTGTTACAATTGGAGATGCACCTTCAAAAAGCTCAATTTAATATTTACACAAATACAAAAAATGCTTCCACAAACACTCTGACAAACAAGTGATATCAAGTGAAGGTTACACCACTATCACTCAGAAATGCTTCTGCTGCACATCAGAAACTAGTTGATGTTTTATTGCTCAGAATTCTACAATTGGGAAAATATTTCAATTCATCACAGAGATGAGGAGAGGCAGGACAGAGACCAGAAGCACTAAAGGAACTGAGGGGTTGGATGGATTACAGCTGGACAGGCAGCAATGTGATACATGAAGTGACAGCAACTCTCAATATATCAACAAGTGGAGGTGGGAAGAGTGCAGGAAGGACAAACTTTGATTTAAAATCCAGCTCTCAGACACATGTTTAGCTGAACTGTAATTCCTCTGCCCATTCCAATTAGTTCATGTTTGAGGAGGACCCATATGCTCTCCAACTCTCTATGCTCTACTTGAACACAATGCTTTTGTCTCTGCTTGGACTGAACAGACCAGGCAGACAAATCACTGCCTAGACAGTAAAATGTCCCAGAAACAAAATACGTCTCTCAAGATGCAGCTTCAAGCACAAATGTTATTTTACACACTTAACTTTGACACTGTTTGCTCTCAGTAGTGCAGCTGGATCATTTCAAATCTATCAGCAAAGCCATTTGCCATTTTACTTTTGAAGAAATTCCATTTTCTACTAATCCCTAAAGACACTGAAGTCTTACATATTCTTGGATACGAAACCATTTGTGCCCCTGCTAAAGTGAGTTGACCCTAAAATCAATTTACAAATGGGGACAATTCAGCTTATTTACACCATCAGGATAAATCCAGTTTACTCCTTCTACCCAAAATAATGCACACAGACACACACAAAATGCCATGACCTCACCTTCAGTATTTCAGGTTCTCTGATGTCAAGAGCTCCTGTATTCCCTCGCTTTTTCATGCTTTTATGCAATTTGAGATAGTCATGAGTACGTGGAGTAAGAAACCAAATCACACAGACAGCTACCATAAATCCAAGGGCCATTCCAAGTAAGAGTCCACTTAAATAGCCAGGGAGAGGGATAATAAAGTAAGCATAGACTAAGAGTGTTAATAAGTATAAAGTTTTCACTGGTATTTTAGGCTGCTGCACATCCAGATTATTTTCATCTTCACTACTGAGCATAGTAACAGTTTCCTCAGTCATCTCATGATCAACCACAGTTTCAGCTGGTTTATCAGTTTTGCTTTCCTCCTCTAGCAAGAAAAAGTCTTCAGAATACAGTTCACAAAACTCCTCATCCTCCCTGCTCACTAGTGCAGACAATGAACATTTTTCAAGTACAAGTGAAGGTTTTGACCCCACATCCTTTGTGCTTGCAGACTGAGAGCTTTTGGTCTCCATCTCTTTCGCATGTTCTTCTGCCACTCTTGACTGATCACTCTTAGTCAGGTTAAAGTCACTCCCAGGGAAGTCCCCTTCCGAATCACACTCCTCTTCCTTAATGCTGTAGTTGTTATTGCTTTCCAAATGGCCATTCAAACTGGAAAGGTTTGAGAGTTCTGAAGCACTTGAAGATAAGGCTTTGGGCCTGTGACTACTGCTTTCATCACCCATTATTTTACTGAGCAGCTGAAGAGGCTCATACATTACCTCAGAAAGGCGTCGTTTTGTATCTTCAATTTTAGCCTCCATTTCAGGTACTTTAAAAAAGGAACGAGTGTCGGAGGGGGATGTTAATGGAGAGGAGGGGGCAGTTTTAGAATCACCACCTGTAGCTCGAGGCTGAGTGAACTGTTTGAACAGATGCAAGTTCAGTTTCGAGTCAGGTGGCCTGTAAGACACAGCTTCAGACTCTTGTTTAGAAGTGTCTGTAGACAGAGATTTCACCAAGGTTTTCATTAACTGTCTATGTCGCATCGGTGGGGTGGGTTCTTTTGGTTCCACTTCTGTTGAAAAGGACTTGACTAACCCCTTAAAAGGCTTTGAACTGGAAACTGTGGATGATCCGCTAGAGCAGGCAACTGACCTGGAAGGGGATGAGGATGGGGAAGATGACAGGCTGGATTTCTGTTCCACAGGTGGTGCTGCTGCACCTGATGCGCCAACTGTGTGACATGAGTGTGACGATGGAGACAGGACTGGTGGCACTGCACTGAGTATTTGGGATAGGGAAGGAGAGTCCAACAGCTTTACAGTTTCTGCAGTTGGCAGAACTGCAGGCGATGAGGACAGCGGTGATGCAGAGTTGGCCATGTTAAGCGAGGTAGCTGGACCAGAGAAGTCATGGCCGGGATGCTCAAAGCAGAGGTCTTCCTTGGCTTCAAGTGCTGTTACAATGCTTTGGTCATCTAGTTCCTCATCAAGAAACTCTTTAAACTCCTCTTCCTCCTCTTCCTCCTCCTTCCCAAATGCAGAGAAATGAATAGTGATGGTTTCTTGGGAGACAGATCGTTGGACCTGCACTTTTGGGGTTGACTGCTTTGAGGACATTTCACCAGTTTTCTCTGCATGGCTACTGTTCCGACTTGTCATTGCAGGTTCCAGAGATGTGTCAGAGTCTGGGAAGAAAACAACACCACGTTAAATGCATTTTTCCCCTCTTCAAACGCCCTTATTCTCAAGCATTAAGCCAAACACAATTTTACATAGAAAAAGATCCCAAACCAACTCACATGCTCAAATTTACAGATCTAGGTTACTGTGTGCTACTTAACAGATTTCCACATACCACAAAATGACAATATTAAAAACCCCCATGCTGTTAAAATTATCTTCAAGTGCCCTGAAATTACAGTTCATCTCTGAAGCATCACCTTTCTATTTTCCCTCTGCCAGATGTACCTCTGAGTTCCAGAAGCCCCATCCCACCTCAACACACTGAAATTCTTCACTCCTAACTCAGTCCCTTCAACATGCAACACTTTATACCTTATAAATAAAGAAAATTTAAAACTCAAAGCAAGGTCAGAAATATGTAAAGGTTGTGGTGTGGGGAGCATGTTATTTAAGCATTTTATTGACCCATGAAAGTTAATTTAGCATGTATTTACATGGAGAGGAAACAGCACACATTTAAACCTAGGCACTGGTGACCATACACAGAGATGGACCAGGAATTACAGGATTAGCTCTGCCTCTCCAACTGGGAGGCAGCACTTTATCTCCACTGCCAAGACAGCAAGTTTACCACTTCAGTAACTGAGTTATTTTTCAGAATGCTAAAATGCTGTAATCAAACTGTCATGCTGAATTAATGTGAGGCCTTTGCTGACGTTTAAAGAGCAGTTCAGAAGAGTGATTATGTGGTGGTGAAGAAATTGCACTTCACAAACAGTTGTGATAATCAGATTGTATTATCCAGCAAGCCAGTGCCACCTGTTCAGTAACATCATCCTACTAAAGGTTGTAGCCCTTTCTACTTCCTAGCAGAGCTGTTCATGTAAACATTTTTTAACCTGTCAGTAAACTAAGCTGGGTTAAACATTTTAGAACAGCAGTTCTTTGCTACACTGCTTATTCAGAGCAAGTATCTGTCCACAACTTCCTACGCACTATAGCTGTCCATTTTATGGCTCCTAAATTATTGACAATTCCTTGCTTCTTCCAGCATTTGTGAGCTTCACAATCAGGCTGTATAGAAAGGGCTGGATGTTAACCTGCTTCATGCAAAGCCTTCAGAAATTTCAATTTCAGGGTTTGTTGGGTTTTTTTTTAAGTCTCATTTCTGCTGCATAGGACAGGGAGCTAGTTTGGGTTGAAAGAACCAAAAGAAGCATTCAGCCCCTGGTCAAGCTTTCACTTGACATCTCACCCTTGTTCTGACAACTGCTTAGGAGACTAAAATTCTTCCTAAGTATCAGTTCTGACTTCAGTTTTTACCATGGAACAGTTTTCTTCTGCCCTTCCCAAAATCCATCTGACACATCCAAGCAGAGAACTCCTTCAGTGATGGAGATGTGCCTCCAGCCCACCTTGGGCTTAACAGGTTGTTACCTTTCCTAGTACATCTGTGGATCAAGTAGTTATTTATCCAAATATTAAGAGCTCTCAGTTATCTGAAGTTTACATAGACACTTATCAGTCACCTGTATGTATGATTTGGTGAGTGTTAAAGTTGGTAAGAAATTTGGTCTCTCATTTGCTTGTTGGATTAGCACACCTGGAAACCACCAGCAGACAGCACCCATGCTACAGGCAACATTCTGTTTCACAGTTCAGACTGCAAATTACCAGACTTTTTGGACAAACACACACAAATTTATTTTGGAGACGGGAAAAAAATACTACTGTACAAGATATGTATCCAAGCTCATTTCCATAGTGCTGGACCATCGGCTACCACACCTTTAATATTTTGGCCCAGATGTGAAATTGCAAAACCAGCAAACCAAAATTTGGAAGTCCAAAAATCCTACACATTTTCCAGGTCACTGAGCCATCACACCCCTATACACTAAGGAAGGCAAAAACAAACAAACAAAAATCAAACTCCCACAAATATAATAACAAAATCCTCCTTGCACAAAATGCTGTTGGCATCAGTTCAATCCTTTCTCTTCTGCTGTTCAGCATTAACCATTTGTCAATAATCTAGGAAAGCAGGAGAAAAAGATTAGCTATTCCCCCCACCAGCAAAGAGCATTTTCACTCTGGCATTTTGTATCAGCTAAAACTTCATGGGTTTGGATAGCTCTTTAGCACACTGTGTTTACACTGAACATTAATTAGCTCGTGTTTAAACACCAGTTGCCATGCTGTGCTAATGCAGTGCTAATGACCTGAAACAGATGAACTTTACTTGCACACACCAAATGTACTGAAAAGAGATTTTACTGCTTACTGAATAAGCAAGATTTTCTTAACATCATTATTAACTTGTTAACACAGAAAGGAAGGAAATTCTTGATTAGCCAGTATTTGCCTACCTCAAGAACGTTACTGTGCCATGAATTATGTCATATACAAGCACATGTTTCCAATCCATTCCTGAACACAGTATCTGTTTTACTGTGGAGGATCTGGGCTTTCGTTTTGTTTTCACTTCCCAAAGTAGATGCTGAGAAGCTTTTCCTTGACAGCTCTTTCAGTAGGTGTTAAGTTTTGATAAAGCTATTTCACCAGGTTCTTGAAACATACATTTTTACCCCTTAAATCATTTTAACAGATTCACTTCTTACTCATTTCTGGCTACATTTTCCTCACTTATTTCTTTCCCCTACTCCTCAGCTCCTCTCCCAGCTGTTTGCAGACCTGATGTTCCAGCCTCACCATCTGAAGCGGCACAATTCCAAACTGATTGTTTGCAGATTATATTGGTACTTGCAGAAACACAGGTTTTCACTGGTCCTTCTTTCTGAAGGCCACACTGTTCCCCCTCCTCTGGATGCCTCTTCAGGGTTTTTCTGGTGTTGACTCTGAAGATGCGAGGGATCAGTTTTATTTATGTGGCAGGCAGATCTGAGTACCAGCCTTACATCCTCAGGCTTCAAATGATTCAAAACATGAACTTTTACCCGGAAGGGAAGAAGGCTGCTCAGAAAACCATTCTTTTCCCCCAAAGGTTTGAACTTTGGATGCTGTGGCAGGGTGGAATGAGAGAGCTGCCAACCAACTGCTGCCATTTCCACTTCTGACCTCAAGGCACTGCATCCCCATCTCCCGCAGAACAGCAGTTTATAATCCTCACCTACAGGCATTGCTTTTAAAGCTCCAGCAACAGGAAACACTGAGCCAGGCAAACAGGGAAAGCAGCTGCCTGGGACAGACAACATTCCTGCCCAGCCCTTGCCTATGAGCAGGGAGGCAACAGTGCTGGAGCTGAGGGTGTTTTTGCCTGGGTGACAGCACATCTCCACCACGCTGTGATGCACCTGGTGACAAACATGGACACCCAGGGAGAGGCCAGGTGTGGGTTAGGCCATGACACCTTTCATAAGTGTCACTGCAGGAACTGCTCTTTGCCAGGAATGACTAACTGGGAGTTCACAGAAGAGCTGAGCACCCAGCAACCTGCCCTTCTGCCCAGCAGCATAAACACCCTTCTGTTCCTTTCCCCTGAAGAGGACAAACACACCCCACCCTTCCTCAGCTGAGCCCCAAAAGGTACCTGTTCACAGCACTGAGAAAACACCAAGTCCATCCAAGAGCCTTAGACAATTATAACACCAACTTTATGAAACAGAGCAACTATTTTCACATTAACAATTTAGAATGTGATTCAAACAACAAAGAAGCAAACTAGAAACTAACTTAAAAGGTCAAAGTTGCATATACCACACTTAGTCATAATCACTCAGTTGGAGAAACAGGCTGGATTGGGTAACTAAATTCACATGCTTTGCAGCAGCCAACTACTCCAATCCCATTGCTATTACTTATTGCAACATCTTCATGAGGGGGAAAGGGTACACAAAGGGTAGCAAAATGCTTTCAGAAAAATGTGCAGCAAGGTTCAACACTTGTATTTTGGTTGCTACTAAACACAGACCAAAAAATGTGGTTTTTACAAAACAGAAATTCCTTTCCTGCTAACTAAAGGAAAAGCCTTACAGGTTATTAAACAGCACTGCAATACTTTCCCCTGTATCTGTCAGCTGTGCCAGAAGAACAAGCCTTAAATGCTGTTCAGGAAACAACAAATTTGATTACTGATAATGCTACAATTCAACTTCATGCCGATTGCCACTGCTGTTCACAGAGAAAGATGTTTTTCACTGGTTATGCCTCTGCTTTCCCCAGTAATCCTTCTGGGCCAGGCAGCTCCTGGTCTGGCAGACTGGGTTAAAAGCCAGTTGTTCTTTAGGGTTCATGAGGCCTTTACCAATTTGGGTTACTTGACAGTCATTTTCAAGTGTCAGACTCAGAACAGGTAGACACTTCATACTTTAAATCTACCCTCCATTTGGCAGGAAGGAGAAGCAGTGTATTCTAGACAATCTCTGCAGCCTCCATGTGGAGGGACAGACTTTATATTAACAGGAGCAGGAGCCCACTAACACACTAAGGCCATGTTCCAAACCAAGCCAGCAGCACACCACATCTTCCCCAGACTGGGAACACCAGCACAAGTATGAACTGAAATTCCTATCTGCTCTCAGAAGTTCTAGCTTCTGTTTGATTTACTAGAGATTCAACCAGTATCTGCCTTCCAACATTGAGATATGTGGGAGAACTGCTGCAATTCTTTATACTTATTTAAAATAGGTAACAGAGCTCTCAGCATCAGAGAAAATTTTCTGTTAAAGAGTATGAAGTCTTCATTTCCAGTCCTTCAAAATGAAGCACAAGATTAGTGAAAAGTACTACTCTGCCACAAAACTAGTCTAGAAAGCCAATTCCCATTTAACCCAGAATGCCCTCCCAGAAGCAGAGAGCACAGCTGCTGGGACATTATCTGTCACGTGAATTTCATTTCATTCAGCAGATCTATACCATAAAAGACAAAAAAAAAAAAATACAAAACTCAAAATTCAACATTAGTTCCTATCCCCATTCAGATTTCTAATTATGATCAATTAAATTCCCCTGGCATCTCCATGAGTTAATGTATTCCATAGTTAACATCTATTGTTCCTTTTACACCCACTAGTCATTACTTTTAAATGAACTACAGAGCCAGGGTTGGTAACTACTATCACACAATAGCCCTGTGAAACCTTCCTGTCAGGGATCCAGTTACCCAGCCAGGAGAATAAGGCTGTAAAGCTCAGTTTCCATCAGGAACAAGAAGGAAGTTTTGCTTCACCTTCCAAGTTCATACAACTGAATTTGAGATACAGAGGTGGGGGGGAAGAGGAACAAAACCCCAACAAAACCAATTTTAAATCCAAGGGCAGAAATTAAAAGGTTGATATCAGTATTGTGTACTATTAAAAGACTGTAGTCAAAAGTGCTGAACAGAAGCCAATCCCAGATTATGGCCAAAACTGATGGTGCCACCCACAATGGATCATGATATACACACACAGCACTCACCCTGACAGAGTAACCCAGGGTAGCACAACTAAGCTGGCTGAGAACTACAACACCTCCAGCAGGAGTTCTCTGACCATCATTTAAAAAAAAAAAAACCCAGAAAGCTTTGAGCAAATGCTTTTAAGTTCAGAACAATTTAAGTTAAATAATCAACATTTAAGTATGTGTAGGGATACTCAAAAAGAGGATACTAGGCAAGATTTTAAAGTCTTGTCAAAGAGATGATACTTTTAATGAAAATTATAAACCTATCAAAAGACGAATAAGAGTCATTTTAAGTCCAGGACAGAAAGGTCAAGTAAAATTGCAATGGCAAATAGGGAGTCTTCAAAACTACTGGAATTCTGTTGCTGCTAATGAGGTCCCCAAGCTTGTCTCTACAACACCTCAAAAAAAATCAAGTAGAAATCATTTAATGTAACCTAAGTGAGTATATTCTATATTAATGTTTCCCCCAAAGACTTAAAAAAGGTCAGCTACTACATTAGTTTCTCTGCCTTTACTGATAAAAGAATAATTACTATTCTTTCCTATTCTCCTTCCATGACACACCATTTACCAACAACTTTTAAAGCTGCACTACAGTCTCTTTTTAACAAACACAAAAAGCTAAGCAGTTAAAGGTTCTCCAGAAGGCTGAAGTGAAGCAGTATTTATAAGAAATTGAACATTTTCCCTAACAAAAGAAATAAAAAAAGTTTTTAGGTAAAGCTCTGCTCTTTGGAACAGATTCAAACTGCACCAGAGTATAATTATATTAAAGAACATTTGCTCCCAGTTGGCACAATGAGAACACATAAAAATTCTAGTACATACATAATATTGCCTCCATTCATGTGTTCTCCTCCTATGAACTATATTCATGTTACTTTATAATTTGTAATTCCAAGGAACAAGTAGCACCTTTTCCTTCCAAAACACTCCACATTAAACAGTTTAAAGGGACCTTTTACTATTTCCCAGAACAAAATACAATAGTAACAAACCACCACCAAACCCCCCCTCTCCCACTCCATCACAGATTTTGGGGATTTAGTAATTTTCTACAACATATATTGCTGTCTTTAAAATTACATTAAAACGTGTTTTTCCAGGTAGCTACTTGCTGGCATCAAAATAACCCAAAAAACTAATTTGGCCACGAGTGAGAAATGCCCCAGAAAAAGAAAAGTTCACAGACCTAGATCTGAAATTTCTGCAGCAAGGGATTCAGAAACAGACACATTCAAACAAGGGCAAACCCAGAGCCAGCCTAAAGCCAGCTTTCCCCACTTTTCTCAAACTGCTGTTCTCTCTTCAGTCACCCTGGCAAGCCAAAGGAGAGCAAAAAAACCCCAACAATGGTCTTACAATTCTGAGCAATAAATACATAACAGCTGCATTTGCTCTCCTCTGAAAGGGAGGAGAGCCGGCATCTGAAACCTCTGGTGCTGCACAAGTTCTGCATCTCAACAGAACATGTTGGATTTCTGTAATAAGAAAGCATCAAATGCTTATGCATAAAAAATTATATCCTGTGGAAAGCATAAATGGTGAGGTAAAACTGCAGAATTGTAACTCATTCTCTTATCTCGGTGGAAAAAAAATCACCTCCTCATTAATCTGATAAAAGATTATCTAAAACCTCCATGGATTAGTCCACAGCTCAAAACTCTGCCCACATCTCTGATTAAATTAAAAGTCACTATAAAATCTTTAAGGGAAATTTTGACCAAGTGACTTAGGAAAAAGTGTGTTTCCAAAATGAAATAAAATAAGGTGCCCTGAATCCTAAATTTAAAAGGGCCTCTCAGAATTGTCTTGCAGGCTCATTTTTCCCAGTGCAAGTACACGTCAACAGGTAAAACTGCCTACAGGTAACAAGTGAGCATTCAAGGACTTTTTACATTTAAATTCATTTCCCTAACAAAAAAATTCCATCAGTATTCAAAGTACCTGGCCAAGTAAAACCACCACCACATACCTTCAAATGAAAAGGCATTAAAAATAAACTTGGCTTGTCCACGTGAAGCTAAACTCAGATATATGGAGGAGCATCACCAACTACTAACTCTAACTCTAGATCCCCATCTAAAATGCAGTTATGAGAGATTTTTTTAAAAAGGAATGGAATCTGCAGATTGACCCATAGGTATCTAAAGGCTTTTTTTCCCAGAGTTTTTTTAAATGCTTGATCAAATGTCATATTTCTTATGTACAGCCTTCATTTTAATTTCATGTTTTGCAGAGGATTAGCATGCAAGGTGGTTTATGGCTTTTTAACCTGACAGGACAAAAACACAGTACATAATCATGGTTTGTCTCAGATGTTTTCAAATTACAGAAGGGGATATTCTCTGGTATTATTAACTAGGACTAAACCATTTACTACTTAGAAGTATTTTATTTTGGACCTAGTACAAGTCCCTAAGAAGCAAAGTAATAACTCTTCAAATAAAATAAACCATTAGAAAAAACAGATAAAGAGCTACAGACCCAGGCAGTCAGCACAAACCGAAACAAGAACAACTAATCAAAGCCAGGTTATTTTCAGAAAGCTTAAATTGTCTAGGGAAAGGAGGAAGGCTACATCTACATTTATTACAAATAAAGTATTCCTACCCAACTAAAAAGGCAGTTGTACTTAACACTTGAAAATTAATTATCCTAAGACACCTGAAGATACAGAGCAAGCTGCAAATACTAACACAGGGAAGTGCTGTGAGAGGGCACATTTATTACAGCTGTTCACCTCCTTGCTTCTCATCTACCCAAGAAGTGTCTTTGATAAATGCAGAAAATGCATTTACAACAGAACAGGATTTCTGAGAAACTTCTGCAAGCAAAGGACACAAAAGCTTAGAAAAAGGCCAATAGGACTTCAAAACACTCAGGTCTTTTCAGAGCTGCCATCAAGTTTGGGAGGTGGGACAAAAGTAATTCAACCCAAAAGTCAGACTGTTCTGCAAAGTTTATTTAAAATAATTGTTCCCAGCAGCTAAGAGAGGCAGTCCTGACAATCCTGACAATCACTCCACGCCGTGCACTGAGTGGTCTCTCCTGTCACTGGATTCCATAAAAAATTGAATGGAGAAAGGTATTACCAGCATTTCCTGCTACCTGAAAACTGCAAAAGAAACATAAATCAGCACCACATGAACAGAGCAGCTCTTTGTGATCTAATGTTGGAAGAAAATGGACTTCTCTGAAAGCCCTGTGCAGGCAATCATGTTGGTTTTAGTTTCAATATTATTAGGAGGGTGAGAAAAATTTTGCTTTAACTTACCCGACTGAAAAGCAGTGTTCACACAACACTTGCAATAAGTAAGATCACAGAGAGTCACTAACACCTTAAAGCAGCAACAGCAAAGACTGAGAACCACATTAAAGCAGCTCTAGAATCACACATATTCTAGCAAGAACTGTGCAGAGATCAGAAACTACTAATGACAGCTTCTGTGCTTAAAATACTTTTTACTTCTAAAAGAAGTTAAGTTCTTCTTCCTAGAAGAATCCATAGAAGGTTAACAAAACAAATTCTAAAGAATCTTTGTCCTAAGAATAGCCAGGAAATAAAATGTCAAATTTTGCTTAAGGCAACAATCATCTCATTCAGATTTATGTTCAACTCAAGATACCTAGAAACTAAAATGCAAAAGTTCAGCTTTTCAGCTGCAGGACACACAGTGACAAGCACAGGAGAACATCCAAGACACTGAAATGGAACCCAGATGGCCCCAAACAACCTAAATTTTTACCATGCTAAGGACAAAGTGCTTTGCTCATTAAAAAAACCCAAAAACCCAAGCAAACACACCACACAAAAACACGGTCAACCTTCAATGAGCAAAGATATTAAGTGAGGCTCAGTTAAAACATAAGGACAGTTGCCCAGCTTCCCAACTGACTGCCACAACATAAGGGATCTGGGGAGTTCTTCAGCTTGTCAAAACTTCTAGGGCCTTGCAACTATTATGTACATTTTAGTATCATCTCTCAATGATTAATTTTGAATTAAAGAGTGGCTTAAGCATTTTATAATTAAAAATACTGGATGATGAGACAGACACAAAAACACTCAAGTGCACAGGGCTGAAGCAAACATACAATTCCTAGTTACTCTATTACAGTACATTCAAATATTTCACAAAATCCACAAAACCATTAAGGCAAAAAAAAAGGATGTGGCAATAGCATTACCACGTGTGTTTTCTCAACACATTTCTTGTAAACACATTTCCTTACTTTTCCAATAGCATTTATAACTCTAAGCAATTCAAGGTGTAAACTTATTGACAAACGTTGGCAAGAATTTTCCCCGGACTTTGTTATTCAGAACATGAAAGAGGCCTTGCCACAAACAACACCGAAATCAAAGGCACCAGCTCCATCTGCATTCCCCTCTGTTTCTTGCATTGCACACAGAAGAGAGCAGTACTTAATGAATCTGTGAAATATATTAAAGCTTTCTGGTGGTTTGGTTTTGGGTTGATTTTTAGTTCTTTTCAGGAGCAATGGAGGTAACTCCTATTTCTAACAGCTGCAGTACATTTTAATTGCAACATCTGACAGGTCAATTACAGATTGCCTGACCTTAACAGCTGCTTCACAGGCCTGACTCCCATTGAAACCAACTGAGTCAGAAAATGATGAGCACCTCCCACAACATATTTTTTAATGCCTAATTGCTAAGAAACCATGAAAAAAAAAAACCAACAAACCAAACTTTGCTGGCATTCTGAATTTAAATGATCATTTCACAGGAAAGTAAAGACACCATATTTCTCACAAGGAGAAAGTCAATACACTGAGATGGTAAAGTGAGGTCGTTGCACATATGAGGATCCCTCCTACTCTGTTTTTCTCTCTCAAAATGTGGTACTGATAACAGGCCTGGAAAGACAATTTGTCATGTGAATACTCAAAAAAAGTACACAAAATAAGACTGGGAAGAACTTAAACAGAGCTCTCTTCTTCATTTTTCAGCAGCATGGATCTACCTCAACATGGTCTTTCCCTGTATGAATCAGGCCACCAATGTAAAATTAAGGAAAAATAAAATTTTCCTTAAAAGGTGTAAGTTCATGACAGGTTTTCTGAACTTTTCAGCACTCTTTGAGAAGCGTTCTCACCCATTACTCATTTTCTCTCAACCTCTGCTCCTCTATGGTATAATTCAGTCATAGCACACAGACACAGGTCCTTAAATTAGTGGAAGGCAGACCAGTACAATGGGACTTCTGTAAATGAAATCACTCCTCTAGAACTCTCTTTCAGAGAGGCACAGACTAAATTTTGACCAGCTACGTAGGGAGCTGTAAAACACACACACAGATCTCACTTCTAAGAACATTATTCAGCATAGTTGTCTTCAGGAATTTCATCTGACAACAGGCTGAAAAGTAAAAAGGTCAGAAGGTGGGTGTCTTGTAGCAATACCCAGCAAAATTCACCAGTTCCCTGCTGAATTCACAGCGCAGCACAAACAGCTTAAAAAAATTGTAATGAATTTTTAAGAACTTCAGTTTTCCATTACATTCACACTGTATTAAAGCAAGCTCTCTATTGTCATTATCCTTTGCAGCTACTTGTAAAAAAAAGAGCTGAAGTCTTCCCTCCCTTATCCTATATTTGCTATTCAATAAGCAGGTATCACCAGTGTAATGTTTGTCCAGGAAATGCCTTCAACACCATAAAAGTTTCTAGTACTGCACTCAAAAATAATTTCTATAGTCTCAACCACTCCATAAAACAGTTAAGAGTGAATGCACTCCCCTCTCTGTGGGTTACATTTGTGCACAACATGCACAGAAAGAGAAGTGTCTTTAAAGCAGCTTCAAGGAAATGAATTTTAGGTCATCAATTTTAAGGTCTTGATTTGCTGGGAGATAAAAGAACAGCAAAAGCCACCAGATGGATTCAAAAGGGCAAAGGGAAATAAGTGTCTTTGAGCCATATTCTGCCTCGTTCAATTACAGAATTATGCAGGCAAGTCTAATTTCAGGCATAGGGCAATGTTCCTATATACATGCTTAATTAATCCACCAGGCATTTGTTTATCAAAGACAGTCAAGCTCTGAATTACAAGCACTGTGAGTAGGTTTGTGGGTACACACAGCACATACTCACCAGGGTGTGGGTGTGTAAACGAGGCTTTAATTGCTCAGAGAGGTCAAGGCAGAGAAGCCAAGCAGGAGTGGCAGCTCAGGTTGTCTTCCAGGGTAAGGTGACAAAACAGGGATGACTGTAGGGTGAGGAAGCTGCTCCCATCCCTACAGAGCTGCCTCTGCCATGCTCTGTGGAATGAAGGCTTTAGAGACAACACTGGTCACTCTTTTGGGGAAACTGAACTAAACAGTGCAAATGGAAATGCACACATGGGATGAAAATCTCTCACCTCCATTCGTCACCACGCTGTGAGACAAGCTCCTCTCTGTGAAAATGAGGAACAGCCTCCACACC
Source organism: Rhipidura dahli (assembly GCA_013399225.1). Taxonomy (NCBI): domain Eukaryota; kingdom Metazoa; phylum Chordata; class Aves; order Passeriformes; family Rhipiduridae; genus Rhipidura; species Rhipidura dahli. Next base: position 685,158 of record VXAC01003981.1, read on the forward strand.
CCCTCAAAAGTTCTCCCAGCTCCATGAAGGATCAGAAGTGTGATGCCAACAGACAATCCCTTCTTCAGCAGCCTGAGAGCTGAACAGACTACACAAACCAACATTGATTTGGCAGGGGTTACTGGAGGAGGAGGCTCAAAAAGCTACTGTTCACACCTCACTTTTTGTGTCTACGAAAAAGTTTGCAAGACAGTCAGCTCGTGGTATTTTCATTGGTAAATGCACTGCTTAGGGCAATTGGTTGGAAGAAGCAGATTAAAAAAATATATCCTAAGAAAGCAAAAACACTCATGGGGCAGCACCACGATTTACTCATTTTTACCATTTCACCTGTGAAGCTTTAACCTGGTTGAAAGAACGATAGCTATCTAGCTAAAATTTACAAATAAAACTGGAAAGTTGGCCCAACTCATCAGAAAGCAAAGGTTCATATAATCTGTTCAATACTCAAAAACCATTGCAAATCCGCATCTCAAAGCTGCATGACAAAAGAAATGGAGAGCCAAACAACTAAATATTTATGTTCTTAAATACCTCTTAGTGTGTCTTTTCAGACACAAAGTTCTCTGAAACTGTTAGGCACTGCTTTCAGCTTGCCTGAAACCTCTCAGCAGTACTAAGGCTTCTGGGAACACTCAGCCTGTTGTCATAACGGGAATGATAAAAGAGAATGAAAGGAATTATGGAATAGGAGAAAGTTTGTATGCACAGCTGGTCCGTTCTCCATCCCCATCTCCTGTTACTCACTAAAAATAACATATAAATAGAAGAGTAACACTGTTCTCTTTTTTATGAAAATATTTTCATAAAGTTGTCACACGTTTGCTCAGAAGGTTTATTCAAAACCTGGCAGAGTGTTTATTAACCAGCACGCTTCTGAGTTGACAGACATTTAGGATTATCTCCTGCTTAGTTCTTTCCACTTCTCCCAATTCCTTTGTTTAATACTTCAAGTCAAGTTGAAAAGGAAGAAGTGTGAAAGCGATTAGACAAAAAGAAATGCTACTGAGGAGGTCTTACAAAGATAAGCCTTATCAAACTTCACAGCAGCTCCAAACCAGACAAGAGTTGTACAGGCCACTTTCATTTCCCCCAAAGTACTTATTTATGTGACCAACCCCAAGCATTACACAAGAGTACTGGGAAAGAAAGTGAAGCCCCTCTGGGCAACTGGGATGATGGATATATATTAAGCAAGTAAAATGGAAATGTCCAGCTTGGAAAGCATTCAGGGAGAAATCTTCACCTTGCCCTGGCCATAGTGGGGCAGGGAGATGGGAACAAGAAGTGGGAAGTGACAGTGGGCAGGGCTGTGGGAATGCTCTGCAATGCTCTGCTCTTGCAAGGGCACTGCTCCCGGCCTCAGCCAGAGGAGTCTGGGATGGATGGCTGGCAGAGCCTGGCACAGGCAGGCTCTGGGTACTTGGATGGTTCAGAAGACAAGGAAGCAGAACATGCTGCAGCTCAAAGGCAGGAGACAGAGAGCACCAAACTCAGACACTTCCACTGTCTCTTCATGTCACACGTTCGGCAACATTTCCTAACCAAGCTCCCACAACACAGACATGTGAGCACCACCGGCTCCTGCTCCTCACAGAACCCTCATTCTTCCAGCCTGTCTGGGCTCATAAAATCAAACATTTTTCTTTTCTCAGTCTTAATCCTGATTTCCAGGGAAACAGAATGGTTTTTACAGATCTCTATTTAATTTCAGATCAGAATTCCACTGCAGCTCATGACAGGTCACATTCACATTTCACTCCTCTGCCATCTGCTTTGAAATTCCCAGTATCAAACAAGTCCATACCTTTGTGCTTATAATTTTGCAGTCCTATTTTACAACTGAAGTGTAATTTAAACAAAACACATGAAATCCAGAGTAAGATCTAAAGTCTTGTAGCTCTGTCTTCTACTTCCACTACTAAAACCCAATACAGCAATTTTTTGGCTCAAACAGATCCTTTAAAAGACCATTCCAATTCCTGAATATCCACTTTCACACTCTTAAAAGAGATCCTATTCTAAGCTTGACCATCCAACCTTCTCACAGCTCCAGGACAACAATCCTGCAGGATATACAATACAGTCACAGCACTAAGGGACATTCTCCTACAATATTCCTGCCATCCAACACCAGCAAGGTCAGAGAGCACAACACTTTACAAACCACTAAGACACTAGATAATGAATATTAAAGCCTGGTTCACACAACGATTCATTGCCGCTGCCCTCCTGGCCTTTATGGGAAAACACCACTGTTTACCATATTTATTGATTTTCTGTTATCCATTGTCCATCAGTCCTCTTCCCTTTTAGAACCCCAACTACACTAGGTATTGATTTGGACTTTGCCTATCAGAGTAACACATCTTGCTGTCTGGAAAGGAGAGAGTTAAAATAAATAGGAAAGACAACAAACAGAGAAGTAGGAGTTTTGAGGAGCAGAAAGGCAAGCTCAGAGAATAAACCCTTTTTTATCATTATATTCTCATGTCTCTCCAAAGACACTAACAATTGGCTTCATCAGAGACAACAGTGCCCAGAGAATAAATAAACAGGACTGGTAAATAACACAACACCTTAGAACTCCTCTCCTCCCAGGGGGTGAAACCTGCAAAACTTACAGGGCTTACTGCACGCTGCAGACATCTCAGTCACTCTAACGTACTCTGCTGTCAGAACTTGCTCCTCTGCTTCCTTTCTCTCACCATTTCCAACAGAAGCAGGACTGGCCTTGGCTTACACAGGAGTCTTCAAGCAATGCCTCTCAGATGTTTTAATTAAGCAATTTCAACTTAAGACCCTTGATTTTATTTTTCAGAGATAATGGTCATCAAGGAGTCCATTAAAGGAAATGATGAAAAGAGGCAGATTCTGCATTACAGAACTGGTCTGACTGGGAGTCCTGCAGCACACTGGTCTGATTGTTACTGTGCTGACCAAGGAGAGAGGATTTTGCTCTGTACAGACTCAAACTCATGAACCCAAGTCAGCACATAGCAGCCTCCAGTGCAAATCCAGTCCAATGAGGATTTGTGTGAAAGAACCTAAAAATCATCTTAAAACACTTAAAATTTTGTTTGTCAAGTACGTGGATACTTTAGGACCTGTAGTACACAAAGCTTGGTCCAAATCCAAGCAAATCCATTCACTTATAGTTCTTCTGAAGAGGACACTACTTCAGTGCTACCTCTGCAAGTGGTCAAACCTCATCCCTCGCAACACTCTGAGAAAACAGGGGCTGAAGCTGCTGGGTGAGGATAAACCCTCCCAGCCAATGCACAACCTTCAGGCCTTGTTGTCTTAAACTGGAAATGGGATTTTGATCAATTATTATTAACTTTCCATCTTCAAACTTCTGGGCTTGCCATGTTAACAGAAGCTTTATAGAAGCTAACATCCCAGAAGAGATAATTCACAATTCTGTCAAGAACAGCTGATCATATATTTTTATGACACAATAATTAGAATTTTTGTCCAGAAAAGATGATTAATTCAATCACTTGCAGTGCAAAAAATCTGCCCAAACCAAACCCTTTACTTTGTGGATCTGAACCATTTAGCACAATCCTCTACAATAAGGAGTGGTACACTTTTTTTTTAATAACAGTTCTGACATGATATTGTTCTCTCAGTATCTCACTGTTCTACCCTCCTCCGCCTTGAAAGCACAACACATCCTTTCAAGTGTCCACTTTGCATTACTTAAAAATGTTCATGGCCTTTATCAGGCACATGTGGCACCCTTGTGCACTTCCAGAGCTGGTTTCTACTCTGAATACATCTCTTCTAATACAAAGTACACACTCATGACAGCTCACAGTATTAACTCTTAGCTTTATTTCTCTAATCTCTAAGCCTACATTATGCTCTCATTTTCCAGCATACATTGTTATCTGATTGTTTCATTTAGGGCAGTAAGGGCTTCTAGAACATGAGGCCTTTATTCACGGGTGTTTTAGAGCACACTGAATTAGCATTACTACTGTGGACATCTGACACCACAGTTTCTAGCTTACCAAAGAAAAAGAATAAAAAAGATTCAAAGGACTTTTCCAAGCTCTAAGACCGTGTTTAAGACCAGAATTTACTTACACTCTGCTCCATTCTTTTGAAGACTACAGTTTATCCTAATAAACAGCCTTTATTTTTCTTCAGCTCCTGGGCAGGTGTCAGTTACACTCTGCACACTCAGCACCACAATTTATTCATCTCACGGGCAGAAACTGGCTAAAGCTCAGTCCTTGAGAGCAGGACAGGGGAACACGTCCTTACCTGTGCCCACTGCCATGCCCGTGACTGGTCACCTGCACTCACACAACGTAACTCTGGTGGCCTTTCAGACATGCTGCAAGAGAAACCTTCTGATTTCATCACATGGAATTGGCTGAATTAGTACAGAATGTGATGGTAGAGCAGCACAATCCCCAAATCAATCAACTAAAAAGCTGTTTGAATGCAACAATGCATCCTGAGTCCGCTAGCTACATGATTTTGTTTATTTCAGTTATATTAGCCTTTTATTTGCTAAGCAAGTTTCCTTATCTCCCATTACTTTGTTTACACACCTACCACAACAGAGAAATTACTGGCATTACACATCATGTCCAGGCTTCCTGCTCCACATTCTTTACTTCGGAAACCAGTTGTTTTAGAAGTTCTTTAGTTAGAAACAACTAAGCATTAGGTATTAAAAGCTGGAACTCCTAAGAGTTGTTATCCCATGAAAAGAAGTGTGCAATTTATACACACTGTTGGGCTGTGTCCTTCAAGTTTTAACTCTTGACTTTATTCATTGCTTTTGTTTTTCTGAAATAAAAGCAATATAGGTCATTTCAATAAGTTCTTTGCATGGACCAGAAGCGTTGCTCACAAGAGACTATTCAGCTTACCAGTACAATTCCCAGGCAATACCATACCCCAGCAAACCCCAGTGTAAAACATCTCTGAGCACAGAATCAACTTCTTGGTTTTTTACTCAAGAAAGAAAGCACCTTGCTCTGCTTTAGAAACATCACCTCAAGCCTCAGCACCTACTTGGAGCATAATTAATATGCCACCCACAACACAGCACCTTGTTGGATCAGCTCTGAAGTCAGACAGAATAGTAACCTCCCATAGATCATAAAACAACATGATAGCAGAGTCTTTAAAAATCAATTTTAACATCCAGAAACACTAGTTTACTCTTTTATGCTTAAGGTAAAGCGCTTTTACGTCTAATTTAGCACATTTTCAGTTCCAAGAAAAATCGAAACAGGGTACTCACACTGCCTGAATTTTATTCGATCTAGGAATATGAAGTTATTTCAGCACTAAAAAAGACAACATCTTTTTGTAAAAATATACACCCCTAAAACTGTAAGCATGCCTAATTTTTCCTGAGTTACACAGGCAATATCATCTTGAAAAAGAAGTATGACAAAGCATCTTAACAGAAGACAATCTTCCAGCACTGAAGTCTAATTTATCTTACGGTTATAATACTTAAGTTGCACACAAAAGCTTAAATTAACCTCTGCGGCGTACTTCATTTCCCAAAATTACGGTCGGGAGTTCCTCCAGACATTTGCTGACAGATACAAATCACCAAGAAGTTGAGCACAAACGTTTAGAAGGAACTTTAGCAAATATTGAAAAGACATAGTACACGGGTTTAGCCCCTGGACTGCACTAGAGATAACAGATGACACTGAGAATTAAAAGAGAAGCAGAAACCAAGGAGCCGACAGCTAAGGCAAGAGAGAAGAAAGAAATTTTAGTAGACAGGAAACCTCTCGGCTTTGGTGGTAAAGCCAACTGAAAAATTGTCCCCCGGTTCCAGCAGGAGCGACCGCTGCCACCTCCTCTGCCGCTTGTTTTTCAGGTGTCGCTCGTACTCCGGCAGCTCCTGCCCAGCTGCACCCCCGGCTCGGCAAACCCCGCTCCCGCGCCGAGGGGACGCGGCTCCATCCCGCCCAGCCCAGCCCCGCACCGGCCCGGCCCGGCCCCGCTCCCCACGGACTCCCGGCTCACCCCCGGCCGCCATCCGCCCTGCCCGGCCCCGGGAGCCGCCCGCGGCCCGGC
>VXAC01003981.1:691322-753411 GCA_013399225.1 Rhipidura dahli
GGGAGGGGGACAGGGACAGGGACTGAGGGACAGGGGTTGAGGGATTCTCGGATGGAGGGTGCGGGCTCGTCTGTCCCTCGGGCACGGCCGGTGTTCCAGCGGGCGGTGGTGGTGACGCTCGGAACGGCCCCCGGGGCGAGGAGCCGCTCGGGCCCGCGGCGGGTGCGGAGCTCCGGCCGCTCCCGGTTCCAGCCGCTCCCGGGTGTGTGGAGCCTCCCGCGCCCCGTGCGGGCCGCCCCGATAATCGGCCGGTTCCAGGAACGGGGCGCTCGGTGCGGGTTTGTGTCACGGGCTCAGTGCAGGGCTCGCCGCTGACATCGCAGAGGAAGCGGCTGCGGCAGGAAACGTGTGCGCGACCGGGCACAGAGAAGCTGGTTGGTATCTAAACATTTCACAAATGGCCAAAAATTAGCGGCTACCCAAGCAAGAAGGCATTTATCCCAGGAAACGTGCCCTGATAGAGGTCATTTTATTTACCCTTCATATTTCCCAATTTGCAGTACACAGAAAAAAGAAAATTAATTCTCTGTGTCGAAAGGTTGTTTTCTCAATAATGGTCTTATGCAATAAATTACAGCCTTTCTACTGCTTTTACCCTTTACTTAATTGCTCTTGCTTCTGAAGGCAGTTAATGATGACATGACAACATTACACCGGGTCGCACTGATGCTGCCCTTGGCTGCCCCACGTTTCTTTAGCCAACCCTTGGGTTAATTTGGCTGTGCCAATTATCTTCTCTTTAATCATTTCCGTTTGAATTAAAACATAAAGAATCCTGCAAGATCTTTCAGACTCTCTATTTCATCCCAGCATTCAAATTTATGATACTTTATGAGGTATTAGGACAAAAGTTAATTTATTTACTAACCAACATTTAGCGGGATATGTGAACTGAATTCAAATTACTCCAAACTAGCCAGTGTGAAAAGTTAAGTATAAATTATTAATTTTCAAACAGTTTCCTGTCTTATCTGCAGCTGTAGCTGTGCCAAGGTCTGGGGTACTATTGCTCCAGGCATTATACATATGGTACATAGTTGTGTAGATCAAAAGTAGGTGCAGGTAGCACTCAGACTGCTTTTCTCATCAAATGGCAGCAACAGTTCAGTGCTTGTGAAAGCAAATTATCTTTGAGTTCTGGTTTTAAAAGTAGGATTCCTGCATGTAATGGAAAACCAGAATTACTGAGAGCAGCAGGAACCTGCCAAAATCTGCTTCAGTGAAAAATGGCCTCAGCTCACCAAATGGATGGTCAGAGCCTTCAAGCTGTTGGATGTCCAAGCACTAAACTCAGCAGTCTTAAGGCTGAAGGAACTGAAGGAATCCAGCAAAAAACTGCATTGTGTGAGCATCACAGCATCACCTCAATTTAGGCTGAATTTTTTAATTAAAAAGACATTCCATTTGAAATACAGCTACAAGTGTATTCATGCATACAAATGTAGGACATGTTTCTGTTCATGGCTGTCCTTGTATATAGGCAGACCTTTGAATCATTATACAAAGCTGATGTTAATGTTTCCAAAGTCTGGAGATAAGATAGTGGTTGTTTCCTTAATAACAGCTTTTCCCTGCAGGAACAGAGCCTGTGGCTGAAACTATGGCTGACTGGTTGGTTTTGGCTGTGTTACACTACAGTCAACTCACTGGAGTCTCTGAAGCTTTTTGTGCCCTCTCTTTGCATGTAACTTAGGTAACACATGGACTAAAATTCCTTACCTCAAGATAAATATTTTTGCAACTGGAGTTAGGTTGTCAGCAGAGGCTTCTTCCATAGCATGGGACATGCTGAGCAAAGGCTGGAGGCAGCCACTGGGAAAAACTGGGCACAAGCTGTGTCTGACCAGGGTACCACACTCTGGGCTTCATGGGAATCCTCTTCTAAAGGCAAGTCCCAGTCAGGCAGACAAAGGGGAAAAGGAAAAAATCTCAGAATATTTGAATCATTCAGTGCTGTAAGAGTAAATCCTTTTGTTGGATAATTTGCCTTCCACCTATCCTACAAAAAGACAAAGAGAATAAAGTAATGCTTATTTATTTTTAATATTTCAGTATCCCATGTATAAATATACAGTCACTCTGAGAAACAGCAGACTGCAGGCTCTAGAAACAGATATCTACAGTCAGGAGCTGCTTTTGAAAAGAATTACTTTAATCTTCTGGAATATGTGACGGAGACATTAAGTGCCTTTAAAAACAGCGCTTGAGCAGGCTGTAAAATAATAGGTAATATTTCTCCCCTTGAGCTACTGTGAGGCTCAGTTCATTTCTCTGTAATGCCCCCATCACAATTTCACAGCTCAGGGCAATTTAAAGCCTCCACTTTTGTGAGAAAAGTACATTACATGAGCTTTGGGGTTCCACGTGGTTTTCACAAATCCCTTTGCTGTCAGATCCTGGGGAAGACCCAAGAGCTGCAGAACAGCCCTGCTTGCAATTTTATGCTGAGAAGCTTTAAGAGGAATGAGGCAGCAGCCGAGCCTGAACGTGTGAATCTTGGCAAACATGGGGCTCTGTGTGTGAGAACAGCTTTCCTGTTGGTTTGTTTGGTTGTTACCAGTGCAACATTAAATGTAATGGAAAGAGGCTTAGCATGGAAAAACCCAAACAAGGCTCCAGCCCACCCAGTGTGTTCAGAGCCCAACAAGGGCTGGCAAGGCTGGGGCTTCCCAGTGCTTCAGCTGGCTCTGATTGTGGGTGTGGAGGGCAGTATGAGTTTCCTGAATGCCACATTCCTTCCACAGCACTTGTGTGCCCATCTTCTTCTTGTCAAACACCCCAGTGATGGTGTTCTCAGCACCCCAAAATTCTCTCCCTGCCAATGGCTTCACTGCTATCTTTGGATCTGAATTGTCTAACTTCCAAATTGCCCATCCTGTCCTCTACCCCTACACTTCTCCCCAGACTGAGCCCAGCCCCTGGGCCTGGCTCCTTGCTGGCACAAAGAGGCACAGCCTGGTCATACCCTCTCCAGGGAGCCTCCCCAGCCAGCTCCCCAAGCCTGGCTCCAACTCTGCTTCTCTGTTTCTAAAATACCCCTGGGAACTGCAGAAATTCTGAGCTCTTGTTGCTTCCTGTGCTAAAGCACATTATTCTGGGGTTTGGGGTTTTTTATTGCTGCTTCATTTTTAAAGCTGAGCTGAGGATAGATCACAGAATCAGGGAATCATTAAGGTTGGAAAAGACATCCAAGATTATAGAGTCCAACCTTTGGCTGATCATCACCTTGTCAACTAGACCAGAGCATTAATAACTCCTCAATTACAAAGCAGGTAGGTCTCAAATACAGCTGTAAACCAAAATATCCAAAAGAACAGGGGAGAGAAACAACATTAAAAAATTACAGGAATTTAGTCCTCATTTGCCCTTGTGATCTTCCTGTTTCCCTCTTTTGGTTTTAATTTATTGTTTTTACTTAAGCCTTCTAGACTGCCAAGTATCTGTGAAGAAACAGCTCTATGCAACTGTTCACATCAAGTCCTTGCACTAAGAGAGGACACATTTCCAGAGCCAGAGGAGGTTCCAACGTCCACCCATCTCTAGCACAGCCTCTCATGGCTGCCAGGAGCTCCAGTGGATTCACAGGACAGGCTAAAGCAAGGCCAGCAAGGTGTGCAGAGGCAGAGCCTGGCAAGGTGTGCTGGTGCTGCTAAGGTGACACCCAGAGGCAGAGCTGTTCCCAGGGAAGGTGCTTTGCAAGGCAGCCTGGGTCAGGCAGTTTCAGTGCTGTGAATGTGCTCTGGTTTCTCTCAGACCTGCAAAACATTCTGGATGTTTCTCACATGGGTTTGTCTCTCCCTGACACTGAATCCAGACTGGGGAAATGGCCAGAGCACACCTGCAGTGATGCCACCGATCGCTGGGGACAGGGTGAGTCCCTGGGCCACCCAGAATAGCCACGTGCCTGCTGCCAAAGTCACAGCAAGGTTGAACGAGCTGGTATCTGTATTTCAGTGTACCTGGCAAATGTACAAAACTCTAAAAGCCTGAAATGTGATCTGCACATGGTGGAGAAGTCAATACTCCTCCCTCTGCCGAGACCTTCATGAGCTGGGATATTCTGGCTGAGTGCTGGAGCACTCCGGAGTGCAACTGTGGCAATATCCAAAGCTGGGGGAAGGTTGGGGGATGCAGTGGCACTAAGGCTGCAGTTTGTCTGTGCAGCTATTGCACCACAAGGCCTTGACAATAATGTCAGATGCTGCAGACAATTTTCTGTTAATCAGGAAAAGCAAAGGGCAGAATAAACTGTGTGTCCTGACCTTTCAGCCACCAAATCATTTACCTATTTTAAATCTACAAGTAAATTTAGTTCTGACATTACAGAACAGCTGAAGATACATGTTTAAATCAGGCACATACACTGCATGCACAGGAGCATTAACACCAGGCAGCAGCACCCTCCTGTTCCTGCCTGGACAGATGCTATGGTTCTACACTGATAGGCCTAATTTAATGGTTAGTTAAAGGAAAAAACGAGTGTTTACTGTAGACTAGAAATTAACAGCAGCCTTCAGATCCACAAATTTAAACCAACTGTCAGGAGGTCCATAATATATTTTGGGGGGCAGAAGGAGAACATACGGTCAGGCCATCTTTGGTGATTTTATTGCCCCTTGTCTTCAAAGGGAAAGTCAGAAAAATTAATCTGAATTAATGAGACCTGTGACTTAAAAGTTACAGGTGTCCTGCTTGAGTTGTGTTACTCAAAGTGGCCTTCATTTGATTTAGCTTTCTTCATTTTCCAAGTGAAGTACACTAAATCAGATTAATGCCACTTAATTCTGAATATGAATATCTGCATAGGTCTTAATAGAATTTAACTAATCTACTTTAAAATATAATTCAGCTCAGGTTTCCTAAGCGTCCCCTTCAAGGAAAGACTCACATCAATAGACTTAATGGGAATTGTTCCTCGATTGTGCTGGCGTGAGATCAAAATTTCACTATCATAAAAATAGCCACATATTACTTACAGTGTCTTTGTTCTGAGAGCATTAACACCTGAGCCAGAGCTGAATGTATACCTGCTGAAATGGAATCAGAAATGGCAGCATGAACTGAACTCCTGGTTACAAAAGAGGGATAAAACCCTGACTTTGCTTTCTCCAGCTGAGATTGAGAATGAGCATAGGCAGTCAGGGTCATTTCCACATTCTGAAGGTGCAAACAATCTGGGTTTTTTTCATAAGGCTGATATAATTTAGGCTGTTGTGCAGTTCTAGACAGTGTAATTTCAAACCTGGATGTTGCTAGAACTTTTATTTGCATGAACTTCATGGAGGTGTGAGGAACTGCTGTCTCTGTGACACTGAGTAGTAGCATCCTCATGGCCCATATCTGCACATCTTCTTTTTCCAGCTGAGCTTTGCTGGGGAGGCTGGGCTTAAACAATGAGAACGTGAAGGTGCAGTCACGCCCCAGAACAAGAGTCCAGCTTTGGAAGCAAACACAAGATTGGTGTTTTCCCAGGTTAAAGAACTGCCTCCAACAGAGCACTCAGTGCCTGTCCAGTCACACAAAATGACCATAGCCAAAATTCAGTCCTTCCCTGCTCTCCCTGCAGCCAGCCACCAGTGACAGCTCCATCCTGGCCCATTTCTCCAACAGATCCTGACCCAGCCTCCAAAGCCAAATGTTCTCAGTGCTTCCACAACTGGACTCTTGTTCTGGACTTCACATGCTCCTTTAGCACTTTAGGAGGAAGATCTCAGCACAGAGATATATTAAATAACATCTCACTGTGCTAATCATTCAGGTGGCTAAATAAGGAACCTGTGCTGCTTAGGATATCTATTCTAGGCAATGAAAAGGGACAGGTTCTAAACAGGACTCTCAATGGCAGTACTGGAGAGCAGTCTCTTAGCTCAGACAGGCCAGGCAGGCGTCTTGTGAGGCACTGAGAATATTCTGCTCACCTTCCCTGTGTCATTTTCATGACCTGGTGCATAATCCAGTCTCCAAACCTGCCCAGGTGCCCTGACCCTTCTGTCCAGTTCCCACAGCCACCCCCTACTGCCATCTCCTGCAAACAGCATCACGAGGAGCAGTGTCTGGCTCCATGTGACCTCGGGGTTTTCTGAAAGTGCCATTAAATCTTTCCATTAAATATTGCTCAGTAATCTATCCAGCAAGAATCCCCGAGTCAGAATTTCAAGTGCTGATGGATAATGTAATATTTTTTCCACATAAATCCAGTGAGATATACCAAGGAAATCTGAGATGTACATGCAGAGTCTGTGCTGGAATAAAAAGTAAAGTAAACACAGTCTAAGCTTTTAGAACATCAAATCCAGATTCCAGACAATATTAAAACCTCCCAGACTTGAGTGAGACTCACCCCTCAGTGCTGCCTTCCACTGCGTTTAGACAGAGAATTAATCTTGATATTCAAAGCCTTCCAAATCTTGATATTCCAAGCCTGCATATTTTAAAAATAGCAAAATTTATTTCTTTTGAAGAATGGGCTTGTTATAGCTATTTAGGAACCTTTTACTGAAGTCAGATGGATCTTGAACCTCCCCTGGGGATGGTTTAGATGTCAGTGTTCATCCATTAACAGATTGGAAACTGTCCAGGGCAATATTGCAAGAAAACACACCATGTCCAGGCTTTCTTCCGGTTTCTTCCTCTGTTAAACAAGACTCTCTGGGCAATTCTCTACAAATAAATCCAAGGTTAAATATGATAAATAGGGCAAAGAATGCAGAGGAATTCAAATGGGTATTTACAATGCATCCTGCTTGTTGGTCAACAGGGTATTTCTCTCTAGCTGGAAGGGGAGTATAGAGTAAAAACACTTGGGCAGTGAGAACCTCATCCTGCCCAATTCCATCACTTACTCCTGCTCCTTGTCACTGACAATAAGTGTGCAAAGGTCTTGCTCTTCATCAGCACGATGCCACATGCTGAATGTGTAACCCCAATTCCACCCAGGCACAGAGCTCAGGCAAAAGCTTATGAGACCCAAAGAGGTTTAATGTTGCCTTTCACTGGGTGTTCTTTTGTATAAGAAGCAACTGAGCTCTCATATATGAGTAGGCAGCTGAAAGAAGAACAGCCACCCTAAGGAAGAAGGCAGAACGGCAAATCTGGAGGAGAAGCTGGTACTCCCAAGGTTTCTGCCAGCTAAAAAACGTTGGCTTGGAAGATGCAGGGAGGAGGGCAGTGCTTGGGGTGACAGGGAGCTCCCAGCTTCTACAAGAGCAGCCTTCTCTCCAAACCAGGCAGAACCAGATGAACCCTACAAGAATGACCTTGAGAACAAAAAGTACTTCTGGATAAGTGCTGGCTAAAAGGATGGAAATTGCATGCAGAGAAAGAGAATATTTTCTGATTCCTCTGATTTTAGAGGAAACAGAATTTTGTACTTTCTTTGTAAATAAAAGGGCTACATTAAAGTACCTGCGTGATCAATTTTCCCTGCTATTAGAAACAATCTGCTGGGGCACAAAACCTTTTAAGTGCTTTGGTCAAAGATGGGACATAAAAGCTCCATTCATTTCCTCATGGAAAGGCAGCAACTTCATCCCTTTGACTGCAAGTGCACAGAGCTTGAAAAGCCAAGGATGCATGAAGGGGACATGTGCTGGGGACATGATGATGCTGACACTCCTCTGCCCTCAGCCTCATCTTTCACTGACAGAAGTACAAAGCAGGTGTAAAGCAGCTTTGTGATTTGGGCTTTGTGAAAAGCACCAAGCGATTTTGGACCAGCAAAATGACTCCAGGAGACACAGCAATCAGGGACACACAGCCCTCTTCATGTTTGTATGCAACAAAGAAAACACAGATGTGACCTTTGTCAGCAGTCAGTGCACTCATTAGAGTGTCAGAGATAATAACTCTTACACATGAAAATCTGACCTACATATGCTACAAAAGAGGAAAAGGCAACAATTTACCTAACTCTTTATTATACTGTTAATGATTATAAGCTGGAAAACTAGACCATAATGCAGGGAACTTGTAATTAAAAAGCATCAATTATCATTTTCTCCTTGCAGGGGACATTAGTCAGGTTTGCTTTCCACAGTCCCATTGGAAATACAGATAGACATGTAGGGCTGTGTGACTCATTCTGGAGCAGTCAGAAAGGAAGCAATTCAGTGGGAAAAGATCAGCTTCAAGAAAAAAAAAAGGAAAAGGAAATGATAGTTAAAGACACCCCTTTCAGTGTTTCTTGTTTGACAAAGCACAGGTGTGTGTCAGGTTGTTTCTAACAGACCAGCCCTTGCCTCCCTCCAGCCATGACTAAACTGGATTTCTGCAGTGTACACAATGTTCTGAGGCTCCAGGGCTGAGCCAGCTAATACCTTCAGTCATGCTGAACATACCATCCTTCTACAGAGACCAACTGGTCCCCAAGCTCCCTGGGAAGAATGTGAATCTCTCTTTAGGAAGGCTGCAAATTTCCCCTTTCTGCTGCCTGAAGGTCCCTGACTCCCAGCCAGGCTGGACAGATCATCTGAAGGCTGTTTCAGGCTCAGCATTCACAAGTGGAACCAGTTTTTCAACAGTGCCAAGGTGTGCTGTGGGTCCATTTAGAGTGCTTCTTGCAGCCCTGAGGAAGTACCTAGAAAATGTGATCCATCACTTTGTGTGCAAGGACTGCATTCAGACACCCCTGGCTTTCTGTGATTCCAGCTCTGCCATGGATCACACTGCAGAATCACAGCTCACCTCCAGCCAGCCCTGAGCTTTTGCTTCTTGCAGCCACTGCAGCTCTCAGCATTCCTAAGAAGAATGTCTTGCTCTTTAAAACTCCTGTTCCTTTAATCAGCATGAAGTTTAAACACATATATTTTAAAAACTCAAACAGTAATAAAATCAAACCTAAGGTTTGCGTTATGGGAGACTGTGAGATGTTCATCATGCTTTAAATAATTCAAAATTATTCAAAAGCAACCTATATTTCCTATTGACAATCTCATGTTAATTTCATAACCTGTGTGCCTGTAATTTTCATTAATTGACTTTTACCACATCTTAATAGACTTGACAATTTTTTCTCCTATTACACTCTCACAGCCTATTATCAAGCAGGGATGCCAAGTTCACCCCTTCCAGCAATACCATGATTCACCCCACTTAAGACAAAGCTCTCATCTTTGTCCCATCTTTGTCATCTTCTCTGTCCCCTCTGCTCCCGGGGACAGACCAGCAGCCCTCTTTATCACTGCCTTGGATGCACTTATTCCCACACAAGGCAGAGAGTTTCCTAAGCAATGGTTGGAGCTTGCAGAAGGGTCCCACTGCAGGGCAGGCTGGGAGGGTGGTGAGAGCCCCAGGGAGCTCAGGAGTTTGGCTGAGGTTAATTCCATGAGGACAGCACTCAGAGCTCTGAGCAACACAGGTTCTCAGGAAAGACTCTTCTGCCCTTGCAGCACTGTCTCATTGATTTGCAAAGTGAAACTGTGTCAGTCACAGTGGAGACTTGGCTCTGCCTGTAGTTAAAAAATGAATAAACAACAAGGCAGTGCAGAGGATTTAAAGGCAAGCTCTGGCTATGCAGAGCTGACAGTGCTTTGTGCAAACAGGTGACTTCAGCAGTCACAGCTCCTCTGCAAACACTCAGCAGGGCTTGGATTATGCCAGCCAAATAACAGTGTAAGAGGATATTTTTCTCTGAAGCACACATTCCCAGGCTGGTGCATCACCCAGGCCCTTTGGTGCCTCAGGACTCCACATCCCCCATCCAGGACTGACACACTGGGAGCAGCAGAAATGAACCTGGATCAATGGTGCCTGTTACCTGCAACAGGGCTTTTTGTCAACACACATATTTTCTGCTTCTCCTAGTGGGCACCTGACAATGATAAACACAGGAATGTTTGGGACAAGCCACCTCCATGGCACTGATTCTGTCACAGCACATTCACCAAAGCATCACCAACACGATGAAGTGTGGAGCTGGACTGGTGGGTTGTTTCTTCCCAAACCTTCCACAGTCTGGAGGATTTTTCTCTACCAGGCCTGCTCACTCCCCCTGTCTTTCCTTTCATCTTCTTTTAACTTTCTTTCTTCACTGTAATGAGCCTTCATTCCAAGACCTCCTTTTATCTCCTGAGTAAAACTTTAAAACAAAAAGACAACTACAGAAAAATCAGGGCACCAGAGGACAATGAATTGTCACACTGGTCACTTGTGGTTTTCATTCAGTGAAAAAATTGTTACATTTTTTGTCATCACCCCAAAGAAGACCCCGATTTCATCTCCCACTTTTACTCTTTCAGGGTTACACAGAAATATACTGCTAGTCCATTCATTTCAGAGGCAGAATCCATCTTTACTATGACTAACAGTTTAGTTGTGGAATTTCTCCTCAAACAATACCTGTTGGATCTGAATTCCTCTTAACCATGGGAATGTGGTCTGGAGAGTGCGAGGTTCATTTCTAACAATCACCATTAGAGCTTCACACACAGTCCAGAGCCAGGTTGGCAGGGGCAGAGCCTGAGAGCCTTTGCAGTGTCTGCTTTGCCTTTTGCTGCTTTGTGCTCAATTTTTCATTTCAGCTTCATGCTGTTATTCTGTTTGTCATCAGACTTTGCAGTGACTCCCTTCACAAGGAAACTGTTATTTCTTTTGCTATTACATTTACAATTTAATACTGTGTTTATTTTCTGCAATGGTGAGAATTTTTTCAGCCTTCCCACTCAGCATGTTTGTGACTGGTGAGAAAATAAATTACCTACATAAATATAAATGCTCACATTTAGCTGAAACCTCCCATGCAAGCTACATTCTCATGACTGCTCAGCTCTCTAATGGGAGCACTTGTGATTTAGAGTGGAACATTTCAAAGCATGAAGGCAATAAGCCCCACTTTTTGTGATTCCTTAGGCATGACAAATTGCTTATTGCCTCCCAAATAACTGCAGAAGTGATGTTTATTCTGCTTTCACCTATTCAGAAAGACCTTGAAATTCTAACCAACAAAATGTCCTAGCATTTTAAATCTGTACCGATAATTTATTGTGTTCAGTTTGATTTCTAGTTTAATTGATGGCATTCTTTTTTCTATTTGATACCTCTGTTTTTCTCAAATTTTTTCTTTTCCCTGTGCCTACCCTCTCCCTTGCACTAGATGGGCTGTACTCAGTCTAACTGCATCACCTCCCCTGCCCCCAAAAGCTGGGGTTCAAGACAGCTCAGTGATGAACTGCAGCACGAAGAACTTGAAGTGAACCAAGCTCACAAATCAGCAGGTGGAACAACACGGCAGAAAAGTAAATGAATGCTGAAGTTTATTAGGAACTGCTCAAAGCAGTGCTCCAGCATTAACAAAGGATTCACTACCCTGTGCGAGAGGGGAAGAAGCCACGGCGGGCGGGTTTACACCGCATTTAGGACACTGTTCTTTAAGAGTGCCGGAGGTCGGGAAGAGGCGGCCGAGAGCCGCAGGAATAAAAGGTTCCCCCGGCTCAATTTATTGCTCGATGTGGGAGAGTCGGGTCGGGACGCAGCCCGGGGCTGTCCCCCTGCAGTGCTCCCGGAGGCCACCAGGGGTCAGCCCGGGATCGGCCGCAGCTCCGGGAGCCCCGCCCGGCCCCGCGGAGCGCGCACGGAACCCGCCGTGCTCCGGGCAACACGCGCGGCCGCTCGGCTGGGAAGGGAAGAGGAAAATTACGGCGGAGAGGAGGAGGGACTTGATTCAAACATTTATGTGTGTCACCCCTAGAGCCTCTGCTGGGCAATAGGGGAAATGTTCCAAAGTTACCCCCAGCTGGGGATGGGGTGCGGCTCCCCCCGAACAGGCTGAGTGGAAGCAGCGAGCAGGAAAAATGCTCGGATAGGGAATGCCACAGGGGACCCGGGCATGTGCCATCCCAATGGAATTTCCCCAAAAAGGAATGCCACAGGGGGCCTTGGCGTGTGTCATCCCAATGGAACTGCCTGGACAATGCCTGGGCATGTGACATCCCTTTACTCTGCTCACAAAGTAAATATTTACCAACACACCTCATTTTCTATTTGCTGAGCTTAACCTGGTGACAACACAGAAATCTCATTTTTTGTTGTTGTTTTCAATAATGTATTGTTTGAGCTCCAATCTGAGCTTTGATTTGTTCAGTAACAGATTCAAGACTTATTTCCCAAATATTTCCAATGGGATAATGAGGCTTGTTTGGCACATGTTCATATCAGGCCTCCTGTGTAGCTGTTTACTCATGGGCCCATTTACCTTGTCTTCACTGGTGATGTCTGCTGATCTATTGTCCCATGCTCTGAAATACTTTTGTTATCTGCAAGACAAAACAGAAGGGCTCAAAGCAGTGCACAGCACTCTGAGAAATGGGCAGTTCACGTTTCAGTAGGGCAAACAACATGTATTAGACTAAATCTAAAATAATTTAGGATTATTTCAGACAAGAGACAAGCTGAAAGAGAGCAATAAATTCTTCCACTGCTGTCCAATCATGCCCAGATGATATTCTGAAGTCTTCCCAAGACACAGTTTTTTCCCATGCTTTGCCAAAGGCTGGGAAGGGCTTGTGGATTTTACCTTTGCAATTTAGTAAAAGACTTATGAGAATGCAAGCACACACCCCCCTCCCCTCACTTCTTAAAGCAATTTAGTGCATTTACCTGCTGTTAAATGGGTTCATGACTCCAGATCTAAGTGCCTGGAATCTGTTGCAGAGAGGGCATCTCCCAAATTCAAATCCATGTGATGGATCTGTGGCTCATCACGGATAAAAAACTTCACAGGCATTCATTGCAATATCAATGTGCAAGATCCAGTGCAAAGTTCAACTCAGAGTTTTCTTTATTAAAATGCCTTTTTACGTTCCTTACACTAACGCATTTGCATGGACACTCACAGGATGCTGAAAGAACATTTGTCAATAGAAGAGAGCTTTGAAGTCAGTCAGTTGTGACAGGCTCATGATACAAACAACATTTGCACAGGGAACAATAAATTAGAGCTATTAATCAGCAACTGGAGCTTGAAATTTTAAACATTTGGAATGGAGGATATAAACCCCTTTTGTGTCTCTTGCTGGTTTTGCACCTTTGATGCAATGCTTAAAGCAGTAATTATATTTGTATACACAAACCCATGGCCTCTTTTTCACTATTTTCTAATTAAAATGAGAACCTTCTTACCTGTGGCCCAGGTGTTGTAGGGATTTAATCTGCAGTAAGAAAAGGAGAGCAACTGCAGTGTCAAAGGCCAGCTGGTTCAGAGGTTGGGGACAGTATTTTTTCTCTTTTGTTTTGTGTTCTTTTTTTAAACTAATGCAGCCAAGATAAACACGGGCTGCAGGATTAGATCTGTGTCCAAACTGGATCCATGTTAGTGGTTTATCATATTACAGAGAAAAAGGATAGGTATGGAATTCCATACTGGACAAACTGGGCACAAGTACAACATCAGATCTCTCCTAAAATCAAAGGAATAAGGAATGTATATAACAGGATTTTCAGGTACAAACTCACTGACCTGGGTGTATTATATCCACTCAGTGAAGACTTATCATAGAATCATCCAAAATAACTGACAAGCATTTCTTGAAGAACCATCACATCAAATTAACCAACAAGCATCAGAGCTTTTAAAGGGGAAAAGCAATTTAGCAAAGAATAAAGACTGTTTGTGCCTCTGATAGAAGCACTTGGTGAAGTCTGAATTTCTGTAGAGTTATTCAAGTTTTTAGGGAGCCCAGAGCTCACTCTTCCCTCAGGCCCTCCCTGCAGTGTCACATCCCTGTGGGTTATAACTGAGCTGGCTCCAAGCCTGGTAGCAGTCCAGCTGCTGCAGCACAGGGAGCTCAGCACAAGCTGAGATCCTGTCAAGGTACATCCATGGCTGGCCAGGCTGTGCTGAGCTCTGTTCTGCCACAGTGGTGTCACTGATAACCAACGTAGCGAGTTTAAAGCAAGCTTAGATATTTCTATGTCCTACTGGTATCACAGTAGTTGCTGCATTGTAGAAATGTATTTCCTCAGCTGTAGCTCCCCCTTTGTTTCCTTAGAGCATGATGAATTGGAGGCAAAAAAGGCAAAATTGCATTAGCAGGAGAAATTACAGATGAGAACCTGGGTCAGTGGTTTTTAGAGCCACTTTCCTATGAGAATTTTTATTCGTAATTTTTTCCCATTAAATGCTTTAGGAACATCTCTATTGTTCCTCCTAAGGAAATAATCTTTGAAAAGACAAGTCTGGCAAACTCATAAATAACTGCTGCAAAGCCTTTGAAACATTTGCAACATCTTCCATCTTGGCTTGTTTTCTTCTCCCAGCTGATCTTTGAGGTGACTGTTCTAGGTAGCATCAGGATGCCCATATATTCTCTGTTGGCAAAAAGAGCAAAAGACAATAAACCAAGGTGTGAGTATAACTATGCCCCTACCCTCTGTCCTGTAACACATTCCTTAGAACCCTCTACAGTGAGCTAATAAATACTGTTCTCTGGGGAGATGTTAGTATTATCTTCGTCAGATAGAAAAAGAAATAAGACAGTGGGAGATTTAGAGCAACAATTACGAGCTAGACCACAAAACTGTTAATCACCAGCATCTGTAAGTGGGTGCTTACTGATAAAAGTTGGATTTTTAAGGGAACTGCTGGCACTTAACACATCTGGAAGTCGGATCCCTTATTTATAGGGATCCCTTATTTATATATAGGAGATGTTCAGCTGTCACAGTCAGACCCCAGCTTCAGTCCCAGGAGAATGAAAACCTTTCCCTAAGGGCTGGGATCTCATAATGCAGCATCTGACTGTTGGACACCATGCCAGAGGTTATCTCCAGCACGCAGCAGAACCAGAATCCTGGCACTGGGAAGCACAGAAGGCAGATGGAGCAGTCCTCTACACCAGCCAATGGGAACAGGCAGAGAGAGATCCCAAACTTCATTGTTTTTACATTATATGACAGAAATAAGTCTGCCCACTGGGGATCCACAACTGTCAAGTCTTTCCTGACATTGGTTGCCAAAGTCTCCCTCCAACAAATTTCTGCTCAGGGTACATGGTGGCCTCTAACCTAACAGTTTAGTCTGTCAGCACCGAGGCGCCTAATTCCTTTTGTGGACTTACCCCCAAAGGATTTGCCCCATGAGTCAGAGGAATTCCTGGTTTATAATTCAGTGTTTATTTCAGAGTATCACCTTGTTTTTCATATCCTGACTGCCTGAATTTCCCCCCCCCCCCCCCCCAATTTTAAATGGACACATCCTTCATCTTCCTTTCCTGTCGGAAATTATTGTGCCATGTTACTGTGCACAGTTAAACACAGGCCAGGTCCCCCTCTGGAGCTGGCAATGTGAGTTCCTTTAACACAGAGTAAATACTTTTGGGATCACTTAAGTAAGATGAGAAAGTAGCTGAATAACACCTAGACATTCCTCCACAGAGCTGTAAATTGTGCAGGTTTCTGTCTCAGAGGGCACATGCTGAGGTTGGACAAATAGGCAGCTAAAAGTACACGATGTCCTCACGTACTGCCAGTCCTCCTGAACCCCTAGGACAGAACCAAACAAACAAACACACAAACACATCTAGGAGGTAGCAGGAGAGGAGGAGATGTGAAGTCAGAACATACTGCTGAGGTAAATTTGACACAATACCAATTAGTGCTTGGCGAAGTGGCTATCTCATTGTCAAGATATTTCCTTCAATATGTTTTCAGAAACTGGAACCATTAAATAACTTAGAAAGATTGCCAGCTCTGATTTCAGGAAGGAAACCTCCTCCCAGTTCCTCTCTAAGTAATTCATTTCTTTTGCAAATACTTCCTATGGATGGCATTTAAGATACAAATTTCTGAAACAGAGGAGATGGAGGGAAGCAACCCCTGACATAAAACTCGAGGTCCCTTTCTAAATGGCCTAAAAATCCAAGACATTCAGGTTCAAGGGACTCTGGACTGCAAATCAGTCACAACCCATACTGCAGCTGGGCCTGTAACTGTATAAATAGTTCAAGTGATTCAAAGTTTGACTGATTACTTTTCTAAAGCACCACCTTTCTTGACATAATACAAACACTTTCAATGCACCTGTGTCAGTCAGTACACAGTGCTTACTAAAAGCCTGAACTCCATTTTGTGATGGTCTCTCAGTGAAGAAGAGGCAAAGTTCCTAAATTTCCCTGCTGGATTATATTTATGCTGACAGAAACTATGTAGGGGGAAATGCACAAAAGCAGGACTAGCAACCATTAAAATGATTTGCTACATCTTCCTTCTCCACAGTGCAGTTTTCTGTTCTGCCTGTGACATCTGGAAGAGCAATGCAGAACTGAGTGTTAGCAGACTTTATCTGAGTGGTGGAACCCATTTTCTGGAATTTAGGGAGTTGAAAGGACATCGAGATCTGATGAGTCTCCACTACCATTACTGAAATAAAAAGGCTGTGCATCCTCCCTGGAAACAGAGCTTTTAGCAAAACACTCCTCTCTGCTGTGCTCCTCTGTCTCACACATCTGGAACATCTATTACTTCCTAAACAGAGTCAAATTCTACAAGTTTTTTGACAGGCCACTCTCCAGCTAAGTGATCCATGTGGCATTCCATGATTCAGGTGCCAGCTGACCAGCTGGACTCCTGAAGGTCCTCACAAAGTAAGGGAGCAGCAGATCAAATGCAACTTCACCTCTGAGCCAAGCACTTAATTTGGATATCAAGGAGCAGAACAGCTGAGGAGGAAGTTTAAGCCACTTGATCACTTTATAAGGAGCACTTTCCTTTTTATGAGTAGGATCAACAACTCCTCATTTGGACCAAACCTCTGAGATACATCACAGTTAAGCATGTGTGAAAATGAGCTACTGAAAAAAAAACCAGTTGCAAGAAAATAATGATAAAAAGCACCTTTGTAGCTCCCTGCCTCTTCTGTGCTCATCTGTGTGGCCTGTACAGTGTTGAGAGGCAAATAGAGGGAATGGAAAATCTATAAAGGAATTCATCTGTCCAGTCCAATTTTAGGTCACTTATTTGGAGAGTTCAAAAGAGGGATGGTGCTGCTTTTTGTCACAGGCTTTATTGAGAACAGCAGTGGGAATTTAGGAAGCAGAAGACAAGGCTCTGTTCTTTTGCTATGTCCTTTAAAGCACTAATAATTAGAAAAAGGGAATAGTTACTATGTTAATACATGAACAGTATAACTAAGGAGGGGACAATGTCTCAGACATGAACTGAATAAAGCAACTTCTAGGAAAACTCAAGCAAGATGTGCAAGTGTTATAAAACTGACTTTTCTCTGGGGTGTTTCTGAAAATGAGATTAGTTTTATAGAATAACTAGTTTTATTACCCTTCTGCTGTTAACATGACAGTAACAAAAGAAACATAAAGAAAACACTGCCCTCAGCTGACACTTTTCTTCCTTGAATCTGACATTACTTCATAGATTGTTTGGTTTAGCAAGCTTTAATAGCCCAATTAATTATGAAAGTGATTCACATAGGGTGGTCAGTGTACTGACTTTTTATTATACTTCCATGGAGAGATATTTTACTCACTTTTGGCCACAGGAAAACAAAAAAAAAAACCTTCATGTCCATTGGAAATTATGTAGGCTATGGAAAAAAGAAGACAAAACCTCCTCTCTGAGCTTACACCTCGTGTCTGTCACAGCCACCCCTGGCCATTTTTTCTTTTGTGTCGGACAGGGACAAACTTTCTTCTGCCTAACTCTCCAAGAAATGCCTGGCATAACCCAGGGGAGGGTTCAGCTCGACATATTTTTAGAAAACTGAGAGCAAAGAATAAAAACAAACCTTTAAACTGAGAGAGACAATGACACTATTAACCCTCCTGGCCTGTGTTAATATGAGTCTGTTTATTGTAACACAATCTGTGACCTTCAGTGCACTGCCAGTGTCTGTAAATAATACAATGGGCTGCCTGTGTATCCCATGGGGATGGGAGTGCTGATGGAGCCTTTCAAAACTCAAATGGATGCCATAAGCTGACGTAGACACTGCTATTGTGATTCTTATTTATGAGTCTCTCCTTTTCTTCTTTTTAAGTACCAGCTCCGAAGTCACAAAGTGGGTGGCAGAAAAACAACCGTCTGCTTAGTCTGAGTTGGATTTGATAGCTTATCTAACATTCATAAAAGTACTCCTGAAATGTGAGTTCCCTGCCTCTCAGATCTCCTGAGAGCAGAGTAACAGCTCATTCAACATATTTCTTCTATTTTCAAAAATTCCATACTTTGTCACTGGCTTCTTAGCACTAAGAAGCTGCTCACCACCTACAGAACCTTCACAAAACTCCACGTTTTTTAGCTGAGATCCTCCATATATGGAGGTACTATTCCCACTTCTTGGTTAGAACAGTGTAGCTGTGACCCAGCAAGGACCCAGCTTTGCATTCTGCAAGAAAAACTCTTTGCCTTCAAAATTTCTTACAAGGTCTCAGTTCAGTGCCAGCCCTTGGAGTCATCCCACCTGCTCTACCAGTGGATGAACACAAACCCAGGAGGAAACAGTCACAGACAGGGAATAAAAGGGACTCACTGAACTTTGGGCTGGTCACCATTCCTGCCTGGTTCAACTGCTCACAGCTTAGGAAGGAGCTCAGCTCTGGTCATTCCAGTCACAGGGGCTGTGTGTGAACAGGCTCATCCTGAGCAGATCCACCTGTCCCCAGTGATACATTTACCAGTTTAGCAGTTTTCATGTGCAAATCTCCAGTGCCTCAGGTCCATCAGGAGGCAGCCATCCCTCACCTTGTGCCATCCTGCCAGCATTTGTGGCACAGACCCAAAGCTGTGCAGGTGCTCAACATGAATAATGAGCAGATCATTATTGGTGCACCAGCACCACCCAACTCCAGCCCCTTCCACAGACTTCTAAAACTGACCATTCCATAAAAATAGGTTTGAAAGCCTGATTTGTAAAAATGCATACAAAGGGATTGCCCCATATCTGCCCTGCAAAGGTCCTGAGCAACAAGTAAACCATATCAGCACTTGAACCATCTCACCAGATACACAATCATCTCAACCCAGGTCACTATCTTTAAGTGCTTGCATAAAATGTATACTTACAGAATGCCTGTTTTCCATAGAATCTGCAAAATAAAATACAATGTATAAATTATGAAGTGGCACCTTGCAGAGTGACCAGTTTCATGTTCCAGAAAATACAGATTTAGGTAATTCAGCCTTTTTGTTCACTTTGCAATGATGGAAAATTCCTACCTACATCTAAGGTTAAAGCTCTGGGCTTTAAGGAGTATCCAAGTTCTAGTTTAATCCAAGTACAGGGGTGAGACCAGACATTTCAAATACCACATTGAACAGGACCTGTTTGGCAGCTTTCCTGATCGTGGGTTAGAGCAGAAGTCTCTACTGAGGGCACAATCTGTTACAGGACAAAAGAGAATCTTCCTTTTAGAGGCAAGTTCTCATCAATATTTTACTTCCTAATCTAATTCCTTGCCAGGAAAATAATGTATTACAGAAATCCAGCAGGAGATATAATTTTCAGGGCCAAATAACATCTTGCAAAGACACCTGACATTTTATTAATAAAAAGATGTTTGCTCCCAATGAAAAACCTGAGGGCCAGCAAGCTCTTTCCTTTTAGGGTCAGTGAACTTTAAGATTGGATCGTAGGCTTTTTTCAAAAAAAGTGGAGTTAGCTATTCAGAAATGTCACAGAATACTGTCAAATACCAAAACATAAATATTTATTTCCCCTCTGAAAGTAACTCCAGTTTTAGGTGGGGACTTCAAGTCTTGTTAAAAGTGCTCATCTGTATGTTCTGTTGACATATTTCACATGGGACAAAAGTAAGTGCTGAATCCTGAAGGGCATTTTCTTGGAAAGTGTATCACATTCACTGGAGAGAGGCTGTGGGAAAGAAATTCATCTAATGTTCAAAACAAAGGGGTTGGACTGGGGCTCTAGGTAATCTTCCCAGTATTTTTTATATAAATGGGGGTTAATTTCTGAATCTACGTTTTTTCTAAGTATGTCATTTTTAAATAGGAAATTTAAAAATCATCTTTCATAGGCACTTTTGTAAATTTTGAAAAGTTCCCTGAAATCATTAAATGAAGGATATTGTGCAGAGTACTACTACCATTATTAGACCCTAATAAAAGTCCTTCAGAAACTCCCTTGTCAGCCAGCAGAAGTAACAAGGAAACTGAACACAGGTGAAGGTCTCTGGCATGGTACATTCTGAATATTCTACCCAGAACTTTTAGCCTAAGCAAAGGATTAAAAACTGAGGTGACTACAACACTTAACACCAGTGCATGAACTCCATTTCAGTATAAAATTGATCTCAATATTTGGCAGGATTAATCCACATACGTTCAGACATTAGGAAACAAAATAAGAAGTTACATGGAACACACACAAAATATTTTTTGTGTGCTGAAAGCCAACAGAATTGAACAAAACCACTGCCGACCCAGTGCTACATCAAAGCTTGGCTTTAAGTGGACAAAACTATACATAAGGTTTATGAAGTGAGGCATTAACAAGCTGTCATTTAGTCTCTGTCTCAATGTATTGTTCTCACAGGAAGGAGGAAATGAGAAATTTTGTGTCAATTCCAGACTTCAAACAACGGGATGTTGGCTACCCAAAGCTCTAAGGTCACAGTGACAGCTTCTCCCAGCTCCTTGTTACCTGTCACCCACATCCAGAGCAGTTCCTAGCTGAGGGTCCCAGCTCTGCCAGGAAAGGTCACACTCTGTGTCCTGGGAAGTGCTGCTGCAAGGCACGGGGATTTCTGCCAGGCACCACTCAGGGGAGGCAGCAGGTAGCCACTAATAAAGGCACAACCAACTTTTTGCTGGTTCTTTGCTATGTCAATCTTTTTACAAGCTTTTTTATTTCATTCTTGGTTAAAAAAAAAAAAAAAAAAAAGTGGGTTTATTTTTTTCCTGGTTTTACTGAAGAACAGAGAGATTTTTCATAACACCTGGCTTTCCCTTACTGCCAAAAATGGAGAAATGAGAAATGCTGGGTTCTAGACACACAGGAAGAATTGGTCAAGCTTCTGTAGCAGGGCAAAAAAACCAAGCTCCATGCTTTGTAAAAGGAATCAGAGCTGAAAGTCTGATACAGGTGATTTCTAAAATATTGCCAAGCCTAAAAAAGTTGGTGGTTTTAATATTTTGTGATCGAAACTCTTGCTATTTCTTCCAGTTGATGGGATTTTGAATTCAAAGAACACATTTTTACAAAGGAGTACATACAGCAGGAATTTTAGACACTGTCACCCCCACCTGCTCTACCATTTCTTGTTGCTAGAGGTTATGGAGAGGAGAAAATGTTCCTAAACAGCTGCAATTGGCAACTCACCTCCAACCCACCTCCAGCCCTGGTGAAAGCCAGCATGTCAGACTATGAACTGAAGGTGCTGAACTGCAGACACACACAAAGTTCTGCCAAGCCCTTTACTGGAGCAGTAGCTTCCATCAGGGAATCTTGGCAGGCAGCTTGGGAACAGCCCTGACATGGGGCATGCACGTAATCCAGCTCTGCATCAAAGGTTCAAGCAAAGTCAGAAGCTCCCTGCATATTTGTGCCTTACTGAAACCATCTGGCTTTGCCTGATCTTTGGCTGCAGCTATTGTAAGCATTTGGCTCTGGAGTCAAATGTCTCACAGATCCAGGCTTTAGTCTAGAATATGTCTAGAAACCTGAAGATCCAAAGAGTTTTTCTTCTGGAAAGGGGACAAGTTATTTGCATGGGTTTGGACTGCCTGCAACTATCATGTGCTGAAAATACCCGAGTTCTGTACAAAATGATGGATCCCCAGGCCCTGTGAGTTCTTTCTATGCTGGAAAAGGATTCAGTGGGAAATTCTGGCTACAATGTAGGTGTTAAGCCTGAGGCTCAGTAGCAGGAAAGTATTTGAGCAGATTTCCTGATTGCTAGAGCTGATTTCAAATAGGTTTGTTCCAAACCTCTGAATGCAATGGGGATTTCTCATGCCTCTTTCCACTGGGATATATTTATTTTTCCATAGTACATTGTTGGTTGCTGTAGGACTCTTAGAATTTCCTGTCTCACTGCTGCAATTTCTTCCAAGTGACCAATTCATTTTTCCAGACTTAGCAGCATAAAGGCTGGCTCTGCATTTTGTTTGCTGGATTCCCACCTTCCTAATAAGAAATTGGGAATTGTTATCTTGCAGTAAGCCCCGATGAGCTCAGCCCAGTGCACATAAGATCAGTGCAGAGCCTGTCACTGGCTGCTGTGAGCTTTGGGTCTGAAACACAGCAGAGTTCACTGAAGGAGCATGAATGTACCAATAACATCATCTTCCACAGGAAGTGTCCTGGAAAAACGTAAGGAAATCTGTGAGTTGGAGTTGGTTCCAGTTCTTCTCAGCAACATGAACAGGACTGTGCTACCCCAAGAACTGGGATCAATGCTTAGGGAAGGGCTGGAGCTGAGATAAAGAATCAGCATGGAGATGCTTGGGCTTCCTGCCCCTGCTGCCTCTCGGGGAGATGAAAGGTGTGATGGAAATAAATCAGGCCTCAAAGAGCCTCCACCCAGGCAGCTGAAGTCATGTGTGACATCCTGACCCAGCCTCAGGAAGAGCTGCCAGCCTGGACTGCTGGACTCAGCACAGGCAGGGGAGGCAGCAGGGCCACAGCCATTTTATTGCTCTTGGCAGTCTGTTGATTTAGACAATTGCCTGTTTTGCTTAAGTTTTGGACTACAGCACTTCTTTCTGAACAAAAAGCAGCAACTTTGGGACTGGGCTGGATATTCCTGACACACAATATGCTTTGGCCTTTTCACAGAGCAACCAGAGAAAGCAGGACTTTAAGGAAATTCGTTCATCCTGGTAAGCCTGAAGGACTTTTAGACAAAGGTGTTACTGACCTGAGTGGCACTGACCCCAAACTGCCATTTGGATGTAAGGTCTGATTTAAAGTTGAGGCTTGACATTTTTAGGTATTTCATGCAAAATACTAAAGGAACAGCCCATTGCTCTAGAAAAGGCTTTAAAACAATACCTGGGTGAACATCCTGAACACTAAATATGATTCTAAATTAAGCTAATTTTCAATAACAATGCAAGGACAACTTCTCATCTTGGAGTTGCTTGCAGAGACAAAGTGATCAGCATCCTCCTTAAACTCTCATTACATCAGAGGAAATCCAACATCCAACCAGAGACTGACATGATTTGACTTTCAATCAAAATATACCTGACTAGACTGGAATGTCACAAATTACCTGCTTTTCCTGCTGTAAATGAGTTAACTGTACTTAACCACATGCAGCTCTTCCCCAAAAGAAATGTGCATTTGACAGTTTGTTTCTGTCCATCTTTAATATAAAACCACCTCCTGAGTCCTGGCACTGAGAACGAGGGAAACAGCACAGCAGGGAGGATGGGGAGCCTTAGCCACAGTGTGGTAGAGGCCTCAAATGATAGGAGCAAGAGATAACAGCCAGCACCAGGAAAATAAAAAGAAAAGGAATAATGATAGATCCTCAGCACACTGCCAAAGGCCTGGGGCTTGGGAAAGCTCAACCATTATTGGCACTATGGATTC
Source organism: Rhipidura dahli (assembly GCA_013399225.1). NCBI lineage: Eukaryota > Metazoa > Chordata > Aves > Passeriformes > Rhipiduridae > Rhipidura > Rhipidura dahli. The sequence goes on from VXAC01003981.1 coordinate 714,826, forward strand.
ATAGTGCAGATTTTGGATAAGGAAAAGCAATAGCTATAGGAACTCAAAATACAAAAGTTGGTTGCTTCTATGGCATCTGCCTTACTGGGGATAGCAGTGAGAGTTGTCAGAGAAAGGAAGAGGAAAAATGTTTTAGCTCAGTCACAAAGAATTGCATCAGACATAACAACTACTGACAGTTCTGCAGCTTCCTCTCAGTGCACACAATTTCTGGAATGCACAGACAACCCCTTCATGTGACAAAATTTCTTATGAAGCACTCAAATCTAATTAAACAACATTAGCTACTTACAAACAATAACAAAATGTTACATAGGTCTTAGGGGTTAAATCTGTCAAACTGCATAGCTGACACCAACTTCCAAACTCATGTGATTTCCCCAAGGACACGTTTGTCTGAATCATTGCCTTCCTGAAGCAGGTTGTACTCCTGGGCTTTTGCTCAAAAATCTCAAAGAATAGAATGGTAAATCAACTTCTGCACCTACTTGTCATGTTCAACATCTTTCACAACTGCCATCATTTAATACACTTATATTAATATATATTAAAGTAGTATTTCACAGAGATCCTCCACTGCATTTACACTTTGCCACCTCACAGTCACACAGCCTATCAGAAATCAAAGGTGGTGTTACATGAACTGTAAGGTAGCCCTGCATTGCTGGGTGATGCACTGCTTATCTCATTGAAACACTTTTCCTGTGTATCAGTCAGGAAAAACAGACGTGATTGAAACAATAAACTGGTCCTGTGTTTCCAAGAATAACTGAAATGGTAGAATGTTATGCATAGAAGAGCAGGTGGACTGCAAGATTAAGGGGTGTTTGCAGATCCTCTGGCCAGTTCAGCTCAGTCTTTCAATCGTGTCCCATTTTACTGCAGTTCCTACTTTATGGTATTACAGCCTTTTAAGTGCTCTTTGAATTTCAGCTCTGCTGTACCAACCTGGAGTTTACATCCTTCTGGTTTATAACACATTCAGTTGTGCCAGAAAACAGGGCTGGTGGATGGTGTGATAGTCACCCTCACACCTGGACAGAGCAGGTGAGGGTTATGCAGCAGCTTCTGCAGCTTTTTATAGGTCCAGTTCACACTCACCAGAGAACATTTCAGAGCATGTGTAGCCTTGGGGTTCAGCCCTAAAATAAACAGTGTTTTTCCTCATGCTGGTCCTGCATGAAGTGCCTGGCCACGCTCTTAAGTGTGAAAGATATTCTGATTTTCACTTCAAGGCTGTGAAAAATGAGTACAGCACACAAGCACAGGCACCAAGGATTCCAAAATTCCTTTGCCACTGTTGTCACTCTCTAATCACTTTGCCTTAAACAGATGACCTAATCTTTCTGTTTATTCAGCTGTAAAAAGGAGATAAAAATTGCCATGTAAGTCCTCACAAGGGAAAATTAAGTAATGTTTTCTAAACTACATGGAGACCCTCACATAAAAGATTCCCTAGAGACAGAATATTGTGTCAGAGGTGGGAAATGCCTTATAAAACAGAAAAAAATAGAAAATTAAAGCACAACAATCAAAATTTAAAAATGGCACACAACAAAGCCTGAATGAGGACAAAATGTTAACAGTTTGCAGCCCCAATATTTACAAATCTAGACTTCCTAACACAAAGAGAGGAGAGGAAATCCTTTCCGATTTAGACTTAGACAAAGTATGATGAAATAACCTTCTTTTAACACACTGTTTCTGAACTCATTAGTGCCAGAACATTTATAGACAGTAATTGGCAGCAAGCTGCTACTGCCCACACACATCTGTGTTAGAGGAGCTGCTGAAATGGTCATTCTGCTTTGAAGGCTTTTAGAGCCTGGTGTTGGAGGCTTTATAGATATTTGCTGGAGTTACACCCAAAGCCAATGGAATATTTTATAGCGTGGGACAAACATGCTCAATAAAGAGACAAATGTTTCTCCTGAGCAGTTTGAGGTAACAGGACACAGAATTCTGATCCCCAACAGGGCATGTGCAGCTCTAGATTCAGATCCAGAAGTGTGGCCCAGCTACTCAGCAGATACAGCCCAAATGGGCTGATGAGGAAGATGTTACAAATATTAATATCACTGATTTATGAGGAACCATGAAGGTGTCACACAATTTATCCTGGGATTTTGTAGCTGCACTTTGGGATGTTCCTATGTGACTTGCAGCTCTTCTTTTTAAGGCACTTTTCTTCTAGATATTCAGTGTAAATATTATCTTGTAAAATATTCAGTCACAAATTTATCCCTAACCTCTACACAAATGTTTTGTTAAAGTGTTTAATTTTTTCACTAGCTTACTTACCATTATTAGTTTTTCTGATTTCACTATAAACTGTTTCAGTCCCCTTCTGTTCAGGAGCTGGAAAATGTATTGGTACAGAATCAATTTATTTTCTTTTTATTTTCTTTTTTTGTTGTAGTTTTGTTTTTTTTTTTGTTTGCCTTATGAAAAGCTCCTTAAACAAACAGAACACACTGTTTTACTTTCAGAGGAAGTAGCTGCATAAGCAGCAATGAGCCAGTGGAGTCTGTGTGAAAAAGTAAGTACAACCCCCTCCCCAAACCCATCTGTAAGGGTGTGAGAGAAAGATATCTCCTATATAAAAATGATTATGGGAATCTGCTTTCCTTTCTAAATTTGACTTCAACATTCTAATAATCTTCTTCTGAACTTGAATCAATGCTGCTTTAATTTCACAGAGACATCTACCACTAGAGAATAGTTCCTCTGCATCACTTTGAAGAGCTCCTTCAATTTGTTCAAAGGATTTTGGGATCCTAGCCCTGAGGAGATCTGTCACTTGGAAGACAACCCCTTTTGGCAATTAGCCTATTAAATGTCAAGGGCACAAAAAAAAAAAAATTTAATTGCTATGCTTTGTGAAATGTCTCAGAAGAATATTTTCAGATTTCGCACTGCACAGCTTCCATTTAGTGGTATCTGGGAAAGGTCTCCTTTTGGACTGAGCCTTGTCCAGAGGCCTGAAAATAGCAAGAATCATTTTCTCTGTGGTCAGCATGAATGGCTAGTAGGAGATCAGAACAATCTCCTGGATTTATTGCATGGCTGTAGTTTAAAAATCCCTGGGCAATCAAAGTGCTCCAGAACTGTGCATTAAAAACCACTTTCTTCACTTGCTGTAAAGGCCTGTGCTGGCAGGGTCCAGGAGTTTGCTGTTCACGGATCTCAAAGAGCTTCAGAAACACTCATTTCAGTTAAACTGAGTCTCTTAGAAAACCTCAGAATTCTACCAGTATCACCTCCAATTTCTGTGGACCTTCAAAAAACCAAGAAATTAGATTTTTCTAGCTAGACTTAAAGAAAAAAAAATTAAATTGTTGTTTCCTCTCTCCAAAAAACTGGAAAGAAATTTCACATTTCTGGATACAGAATCCTGTACTTTAGCTATTAAAACTCCCCAACATTTAGAGAATTCAGACACAATGACCTGCAGTCTCAGAGTTAGGACTGTTACTGTTCTGCACTGCCCTGAAGAACCCAAGTGTCTCTGACACCATATTCTGATTTCCCAAAGCTAATTGCATTTGTTTTTTTAAATTCTGTTCAGCATCATTTAAATGCTGCAAGCTAACACATCAGAATAGAGCTGCAAAGCTGAAATTAATTTAAACAATAGCAGCTACACTTCTCCAAGTGTCTAATCACAGCTTTCAAACTGGCAGCTTTGGCATGAACTTTCTTTGCAAAATAATTTGAAGATCTCGAGGCATATTTCATATGCTTAAGGACTATTGCTTAAATGATCAATTCAGCTGCCAGTGAAGTAAGAATTAAACTTCTTGGAATTTTACTAAAAGGTAGCTCATTTTGTTTAGGACTCTTTTGTAGCAGGTTAGTCCTGAATCTACTCCTATTTACTCTGTGCAAAGATTTGGTTGGAGGCATTTCCTTAGTTTGCTTTTTTTAATCGCACCCATTTCATTATATTGTGATACAATGCCACTGCCCACGTTATTTCCTTTGTTAATCTTTAATCCAAAAGTCGTCTCAGCACTGAAAAAATGTGCCAGGAGAAATTACTTGGATGATTTGACATATTGTTCCCACTAACTTTATAATGTTGCCACCCTGCAGATAGCTAACCAGATATAAAAGTAAAAGAAGGAGAATATTCTTCCTCAGCCAGGCTTAGTTTCTCCCTTGTCACTTTAAGGACATTGCCTGATCTTACTTTAGCCCCTGCTTTGGTTTTGCTCAGATTAACAATAAGGGGTCTAAATCACCTTGTCATCTATTTTCACAACCAAGCTCTAGAAAAGACAAGCACTATATTTTTGTCAAGCATACAAACTTGGTAAGTACTGAATTTAATAATTCCAGAAAGAAGTATTCCAGCTCGCTCAGACATGACTGGAAAAACAGGGTGAAGCAGTGTTTTCAAATGTAAGGAATTCTTTACTGAGAAAGACAAGATGTGCATCCTTCTACAATAATTTCAACTTGTTTGGAAGGGACATTCAATCAATCCCAATTCCCAAAAGAGACATAAAGGCAACTGTTACAGCTTAGCTACTGCAGCAGTTATTGCAGTAGCCTTTCACAGTACACAAAATTTGATTCTTCTGCTCCTGAGAACATTAGTATTGACATTGACAACAGTGGCAGGAGGAAAAAATGATCAAAAAGATAAATTAATTTGAGGTTAGGCCAGAGAGATCAAAGAAATCTGGAGTTCCTTGAAAGGCAGAGGGAATCAGACTCTGTGTGTAGCTGCTGGATGAGCAATGTGTGCCCAGAGAAAAGGCAATTGGGATTTGCTTTGTCTTCATTCTGAGTATAGGAGGAAGCAAAAGAGGCGTAGAAGGGATTTGGGGCAAGGTGATAATCTGAAAGGTCTGTTCCCTAGGAAGGGCTGGGCATACCCACAGACAGACATGAAAGAATATTATGACTGGAAACAAAACCTTACAATAACACCAACATAGCAGAAGTATCAGTAGCAGTCCTGTGGCCAAATTCCCTCTGTGGGTGTACATGATTATTACAAGGGAATATTAAGAAACTTGGCTTTGCTTCTCTTTTCCCAAGAATAAATCTCATCCTGTTTTCATTGTGATAGGTAGTGCAGAGCTCAAGAAATAACTTGGTTTCATACAACTCCTATTTAAGCAGCATCCTCAGGATGCTCTCAAGGAGGAACACATGAAATACTTTTAGTGCAATTTCCATTTCCATAACCAAAGCTCTCAGCTATGTCCTGGGGCAACAAAGGAAATTGATCAGGGAACTGTTCATATCTCCATATACTCGAGCACAGTTCAGTCTTACAGAATCAGTCAGGCTTCTGTGTGCCATGCATAGGTCTGTAGCATGATGCAGCATTCAATTAAAATAATCTGATTTCATTTACATACTACAGTAAGCATTCCACTGTGGTTTAATGGGGTTCTGTCTACAGAGCATAGAAACACTCTTATCCCTTAGTCTGATATACAGGAATAGTGTTATATATCAAGAATGGGATGAAAAGGCTATTTTTATAGATGCTGATCTTGAACTTAATAGGGCTTTTAATTTAAATAATGCACTATCATATCTTACTATTCTACACCATTGTATAGTGTAGTGCACACCCAGAAACAGTTGGAACAGTTATTAGCCCTATTCTGAAAAAGAATACAACAACTGTGGTCCTTTAGTGCAGAATTTAGCAGAGGTGGGTTAATAGCATGCTTAAAACACAGGGAAAACTCTGTGATGAATGATACCAGGAAGTGAAAACAGAAAGGACAGGAGGACTGGCTGTTCCGGGAGAGCTTGGCTGCCAAGCTTGAAGAGTGAGCACTCTTGCCCAAACATCTGTTACCAACTAAACAATCATGTCTTTGGTCTCTGAAATAAGTGACTAGTCCTTCCTACCAGGAAGAAGGAAATTTATGTATTTCTTCCTCAGTCTGCTCCTCATTCAGCTGAAGCAAAGATGCAAGAGCAGAGCATAAACTTCTCTTGCAGGGTTTATTCACTCTCAGCTACTTGGAGCTTTTTGTAACTTTCTGGAAGGTTTAACAGCTTTCAACACAAGGCCATAATGGCATCAGAGTTCTCCAGAAAACACAGAATGATTGAAGTGGGCATGTGGGTGGTGAATAAATTTCCATGGCTATTTCTCCTTCAAGGTTGCAGACATGTACTCAGCCCCATGCTGTGAGGTCTGGTTACTGCACGGAGGAGGACAAACTTATCTGGGCATCGATATCCTCATTTCTCTGGTCAAGGTGCCACAAAATCCAGAATGGTCTCCAGGCCTCTCCAGACTAAAAGATTAAATAAAACTGGTCTCCCTTCTCTATCACAAGTGAATTCCAGCTTTGACCCTTCAACCAACTCCTTTACAAAGGAGGAAATTCCACTGGTTTCTGTTCTCTCCATTATCTTGCCCTGGGGTAACCTCAAGTGGCCCTCAATGAATTTGGTCTCTTTAACATGGATATTTCACAGCAGGCTGCCTTCTGTTTAGAGCCACAGCTCCAGCTGGGAGCCCTACTCCACACAGACCTCGTGAAGGTGGGAATGGGAGGATCCCAGGGGAAGGAGGACTGCAAGAACAGCAGCACGGGAGCCACAGAATCAGCCAGGTTTAGGAGTACTACTAGCAGGAGACTGTCACACACACAAAGCACTAGCCTGGCATGCCCAGGTGCCAACACCAGGCCAGTGTCAGGGAGTAGCAACAGGCCCAGAGTTGCTCCCAAACATAATCCATAGAGGCTGGACAGTTTATTACCTCTGTGAGGATCAAGCGTTGAGACTTCAACTTCAGTGTAATCCACCTCAGCACTCTCAAGGTCAGGTCCTGCCCCAAAAATATCAAGAAGATGTTTCTTTGTAGGACTGCACACTTTGTTTGAGCTGTAGGCCTGATTCTGCTGGCATTGAAATTAATGGACAAATCCCAGCTGACTTTGGTAGGTGCAAGACCAAGCCCTACTGATGGCAGATGGGAGCTACTCTGCTAAGTTGTAAGGCCAACCCATTCCTGAGGGTCATCCCACTCCAAAGGGCAGTAGACCAACTAAAGGCAGATTCCTGAAACTGTGGGACATGGAAATTGTGCCTAAAACTGTTACTTGCAATGTAACACCTTCAAAAGTGTCACAACACAAAATGGAGTAGGGAATTACCACAGATTCTCCCATCTTCCTGCTCCAGCTGCTCTTCCCTTTCTCTCCCTACCATTACTTTCTCCTTGTTTTCTCTGGCTGCCATGGACACTTCTCATTCTCATTTCTGCTTTGCCAATTAGCCAATTTCAGCACTTTTCTCCTAAGCTGCCTCCAAGCCCCCCATAAAATGTTTGGAATGGAACCCATCTTCCTCCTCAAAATGATTCTTTGCCAAAATACCCACAGAAAGCCTGGCAATGATCAGACATCTGACTTACTAAGACCACTGGCTGACAGGTCCTGGCTACCTGGGTACAGCAGACACAAGAAACAGCTGTTGCATTCTGCTGTATTTTTCTTAGGATGGAGGTGGTTTTCTATCAGATTTCTGTAAGAGTTGGAAGGAACCACAACAGTCATTCAGAATGAAATCCTGCAGAACTGATTTGGCAGATTACTTTATTCAGATTTCATAGAAGGTTATTTTTAGTTTTAATTCTTAAATATTTCAAGATCCAAGGAAGTGAAGAAAGAACAGAAAAGTAAAAGAAGCAGAAATCTGTAGAAAATCTTGGTTTTTAAAAAAATCTGAATATTTGTTATATTGAACTTAATATTTTGAGTATAAGTTGTATTTTTATACCCCCCATCAATAGATGGCCTGGGACCCAGCACAGCTAATTACACTTCATAATACAATTGATAAAAGGGTCCTATTGGTATATTTTTGGGCATGGGAAAAAAGGGCTGGCCCTATCAAATCCTCATTACTACTATTCAAAAACATCAAGACTTTCAATTATAAAATAATTTTAAAAACTTTTGTTTAAGTATGAAATTACCTTTACTCTCATCTGTTGATTTCATGTGATTTTCATTATCTTCTATGTAACCTGATCCTAAAATATGAAAGCCAAAGTTGAGCTGACAAAATGTTTATTGCAACCAATGAAATAAATGAGTTACACAGCTGCAATTCCTACTGTCTTTATCTGTATTTCTATATGACACATTCTACTTTTAGATTCCTACCTAAGACATTCAGGTGGGAAAGAATGTGGCTGTTTAAATAACCAGCTAGCAAACACCTAAGGGGCAACTTTGTCTGTGTCAGGTACTCTAAACATCATGTCCACCTGTCATTGTCAAGTGCACCAAGATCTTGCAATGGAAGGTGCCCAGGCAAGTTAACATGTCTGTACTGTGGCCACATCACAGGGCCATGTGCCACAGCTCAAATTTCCTCTCTGAAATAATTTTCTTGCAGCTGTGTCAAAAGCAGAAAGTAATTTTCTTTTACCATGATTTCTCCATCTGTGATACTGTCAATTGATTGCCTGGGAGAAGTGTCTGAGCAGATTTATAAACCAATCTGTGTAAGACGTGCTCATAAAAACTGTACAAAGACAAAATGACAGAAGATACCTTGGACAATGTTATTGGTATCCCTCTGTATTCCCAAAACATTGGGCCCCATCCAAACAATAACTATGGAAGTCCAAAAATTTAAATAAATGTTTAATTAAACCAACTTACTGACAGTCTTATAGCAAAACATCCTACCTGAATAGTAGTTTCCATCACTGGGCTGTCTCGTTAGTTTTTCACTTGTCAAGTCTGGAGCCAAGGCAGAACTGAAAAACAAACCAATAAAATTTGATATAATTATCCAAAGCCAGTCAATAAAATCAACAGTATGATTCTGTGCAAAGATCAGTCACTGTCTATGCTGACTACCACATATTCTTAACCACTGAAACGACTGAAAATTTTGCCTTTGCTTTAGGAGAAGCACAAGGAAACTTTAAGGTCAAAAATGTTCCCTATTACATTATTCTTCTTTAAGACCTCTGCATTTTCAATTTTATTCCGTATCTAAATGCATTCAAATACAGACCTGATGCTCTTGTATTTCACTTAGCTGGCCTTTTTTTTCTATTTTTAGAGTATTTCCTCATCCTGTTGTTGTGTTAGCAGGTGGTACATGAAGCACAACCATGTATTGTCTGCAGGTGTGAGCTGCACCAAGTTATATTCATATGAAGCAAGGCTTACAGCCCTTTATACACAGAAATATTTCACCACTATCATAAAGCAGGTGCTGTGGTTTAACCCCAGATGGCAGCTAAATATCACACAGCCATTCACATGCTCCCCTGCCCTGCCACAGAGGGATGGGAAGGAGAATTGGAAAAAGACAAACCCCATGGATTCAGATAAGAATAATTGAATAATTCAAATAAAGTTAATAGTAATAATAGCAATGAAAAGGAGAGAGAGAGAGAGAGAGAGAGAGAGAGGAATAAACCTCAAGGAAAACAAGGGATGCCCAGACAGGCCCTGAGCAGCGATCAGCACCTCCCACAGCTCGGCACAGTTCTGCCGCCGGGGCTGTGCCGTGACAGCGACCGGCACCTGCTGCTCTTCAGCAGCCCCACAACAGAAGGGTCCTCCAAGAGGTGGGACCAGGCAGCTGCTTCATGTCCTCCATCTCCAAGGCTGCTAGACTGAAAGCCCACCAGGATTCTTCTGGGTCCTTGAAATGCCCGCTCCTGAGGTAGTCTATGCCCACAGAGCCTCTGGGCCAGTCACAATGGGGGCTTCTGCCACACATTCCCAGTCAGGCTGTTGGAATCCCCCTCCAGAAACACCTTCCCAGCCTGATTCCATCAGGGTGCACTGTGCACCCGTGTCTGCTACAGCCTTATACTCCTGGGGTGGCTGACGTTATCGGCCACGTGATCCACGCAGTCCAGTAAACAAGGTTGTCCCTCTTCCACATGGCTGGAGGCAGAGCCTCTCCAGTCTTGGTCACAGGCTTATCCACTCGCTTCTTGTGAAAATGGAGTACAGTTCCTTCCCATAGGATCAGGAGTAATATCAGCCCTTCCACTCTGTCTGAGGAACTGCCCACTGCAGACCGCAGCAGAAACTTCCCTGGAAGAACCCCCTTTTGTGATTATTTTTCCTTGCAATTCATGTAGGGTTGAGGTAGAATTTCCATCCCCCTTCCTCATGTTGTCTCTGTAGACCTGCAGAAAAACGCAGGGTCTCCCCTGGTGTGTACCCTCAATATCCTTACTTGACCAAACAACACTTACTGTTAACAGCTGAGATTCCAGACCATGCATGTGGGGAGTAGAATCTGTGTCCTCTTTAAGCTGCTCAACCAGTTTCTCCACAGCAAGGACAAGGAAGGAAGAGAGATTTTTCTGTGTGCTGCTAGAGTTGGGGAGCCACTGCCTCTACCATTGGTGCCTCTTTGTCTCTCCAGACAACACTGCCAGTGAGTTGGTGTACAATGATGGTGCACTCTGGTGTACAAGTTTCTGTACACATGGTTTGTGCACATTAGACTTCATCTGGATCTGTGAGTGACCGTGTGTTGTTTGGGTCATAATAAATTATCTGTCTCTAAGCATGGCTAATTCCCTCCTTTACTGGGTACCTCTCTCCATTAGGGACCCCTTGCCTGGGTGAAACACACCATCTTCCTTGAAGAAATACCTTTCCTTGACAAGAGTTGTCTCCAGAGGCTGAGTAATTTGTGTTACTCTTCCAATCACCGTGTCAATTCACCCTTCCCTAGAAAATGATCACAGCTGCTTGGCTTTCCTACCCTCTAATTCCATACCAGCCCCATTATCCCAGCATCAGAGCAGCCAGGTGCTAACATGCTCACCTGGATGATGGCTGAAATCCTTTTGCATATCCCACAGCTCACTCAGGGATAGAGATCAAGTGGTTACTTCTTGTTCTGCCTCTTTCTCCTGTTCTTGTTATCACCCTGCTTTGTCCTTCTTTCCTAAAAGAGCCATCTTTCCTTCCATCTATTTCTCTTCCTTCTTTAGGGGCAACTGCTACAGACAGGGGTTGGTCCTCTGGTTCAGCTGCATCACCCACCCCCGGGGTGAGTAACCACGGTGTCTGTCACTGGAGTCTGTGCCTGTTGTGGGGGTTGGAGTAGCTGCAAACAATTTCTTAGCCCTAAACAAGAGCTGAACCACATTCAACCACTTGCTGATTCCTAGTGATGATGGTTCCAACATCCCAAGTGTATTCAAAATTCTCCTAATTCTCAAATGTTCTGATACTCAGCCTGGAGAAGAAAGGGTGGCTGTGGGAAGCTGTCTCTCCTCAATAGACTGGTTGTCCGAGGAATTGAGTAGAAGATGTAATTGTGAATAATTCCCAACAGGTGTCTCCCCACGCACAGGTGATGGCAGCGCTGAGACCCGACCAGGTGAGTTTTAACAAAACAATAACCTTAGCCCTGCCCCGGAGGCAACAAACACAACAGGGTGCAGTAGTGCAAGCCAGGTATTGGAGCTCTGAGAGCAAACAAATCAACACTGTGACCCGTGGGTATTAAACCATAAGGAATGCTTGGAACAAGTTTGTTTCAACATGAACTGGTCAGATCTGTTGTTAACTTCCAGTCCCACCATGGGTGCCAAAAAGGGCTGTTGTGGTTTAACCCCNGCCCTGAGCATTGACCAGTTCCTCCCAGACAATTCCCCCCCAGTTTCTATACTGGGCATAACATTCTATGGTGTGGAAGATCCCTTTGGCCAGCTTGGGTCAACTGTCCTGGCCATGATCCTGCCTGGCTTCTTGTGCCCCTGCTCACTGGCAGAGCATGGGAAACTGAAAAGTCCTTGACTTAGTGTAAGCACTACTTAACAACTAAAACAGCAGTGTTATCAACATTATTCTCACACTAAATGCAAAACACAGCACTGTACCAGCTATTAAGAAGAAAATTAAATCTATCCCAGCCGAAACCCAGACAGGAAGGCATCTTACCCAGACATCTCCATGGATGGTCCTTTAGCTTGACAGAGAAAAACAAAAACATCTATTAATAGGTTGCACACATAAAGAATTTAAAAGTAAAAATGAAAACAAAAATATAGTGATTGTCTACTCATGTCAGAATAATTTCTCTTGGCTATCACAAAATTAACTACCTCAAGTCTTATATCCTGTTTATCTCCCAGGTCCCTTAAATCTCTCTTTCACAGAGAACCCTAGATCCCAAAACCCAGATTTTAAGCTATCCAATTTAAGCAATCTGGGACATCCAAAAGCTCCAAATTTTCCCAAATAATTTGCCATGTATTGCATATCACAGGATAAATCAGATTTATTTATTTTTTGAAAACAAGATCAGAAAAAAATACCTTAATGATAAAAGAGAAATCCCTAAATGAAATTGTATTGCAGTGTGGAAGAAAAAAACCTAATCCCACAAGCTAATAATCTAAATTTACCTCATAAGGACTAGAGAAGTAGCTCAATTATACCTGAGCTGGGACCCCAAATCAAATTGTTACAGGTCTGTAAGGGATCAGAAACCTCCTCAGGCCCTGTCTGCCCCTACATTGCCTGGGGCTGAATTTCACACCTAGGACTGCATGGGAACAGTGTAATTCTGGCCTGTATTTGATAACCTTTTTGTTTCCCTAGTGCCTGCCCAGCTCTGTGTTCTGCCCAACATGCTTGGAAAGCTTCAGCACATTTGCAGCTTAATTTGGGTCACGTGGCACTTCTAAGTAGATGCTTTTAATTGTGTTAGTCACCTCTGAAGCCTCACCCCCACAAGATTTTGCTGCTGAGACAAACACGAGTTTAACTGTAACACATTTGTACCCAAACAAAGAGAAGGGAACCGTTCATTACCCTTTTTCTTCTTACGCAAAAACCACCACAAAGCAACTGCTGCTGCTCCTGCGATGGCTGTTAGGACAAATGCAGCAATGACTCCTTTCTGCCAAGCTGCTAAGATGACTGCAAATAAGAAAAACATGTTTAAGAGAGTAGTTACAGTGATAGGTCAATACTACCAAATCTTTTAGTTCCTGACCTTTCATTTTACTACACATCAACCTTTTTACACACTGGGGAAGAACTTGGAGGAGACTTGTGTGCCAGGCTCTCTAGTGAGCCTCTCCTTTATGACCAAAAGCTCAGTACATCAATGACTTGGTTTTAGTTTGCACCTGGTTCCTTTGGCTTTTGGGTATCCCTTAAATTTTTCTGTGTAAGCTGGACAATCTGTGTTTATAAAGACATCTCTGTTTAACTTCTGACAGCGGTGGAAGAAAAACAAGGAAGGGAGTTATACTTAGGAACATGTCAGATCAGATGCCCTCACCCATCATGGTGCCACAGCAGGCAGCTGATCAATAATGAGCTCACCACTGATGGTTATTGGACGGCTCCTCACGTCCACGCTGGCTCGGTTGGAAGCCATGCAATAATAGGTCCCCGTGTCCTTCCTCTTCATTGTTTTCTTGTGCCATATGGTTCTGTCTGAATATTCCCTTACTTCATGTAGAAGAACTTCATGGTCAGTTTTTTTAAAAAACTTGAAGTGTATTGGCCAAGATCCTTCTTTCACAGAGCAGAGGAAAGCAGTATCACTGCCAACTTCTACTTCTCCATACGGAACACTGCCCAAACTGGCATCACTGATTGGTACTACAGAGGAAGGCGTAAAGAAAACAAATATTAGCACTTTTAGAAACAACTCTGATGATAAAAAATTGTATTGTAGAAATGCTTGCTTTAATGCTTAGTTAAACAGAAACTGAATGCACAGTATTAATCTTTCTGAACAGTCTCTGCCAGACAGCATCCTCTAGTAAATATTTTTATACACCCAGAAATAGAGAGGGCACGATAAAGAAACAAAGCAGACACAGGAAGAAATGATATCCATTCCACAGAGGTCAGTCAGTCTCTTTCCTTAAAATCCTTTGGATGCCCTTCTGGCCCCAGTCTACAAATTATTTAATTTCCAGAAATAATACACTCAGCAGTTCCATTGTGTAAATAATTACAGTGCAATTTATGTAGTTCTGCTTTCACAGTTACATAGAGTTATGTTGTTTTATGCTAACTGTATGGTAACTGTATTCTTGTAACTTTTAATATACAATAGAGGGTCTTGAGAATGGATCAAGTTCTCCAAAGGCATAAGAAAATCCCAAATTTCAATGGTTACAGAGTCTAGCAAACACAAGGAGAGGAATTAGTTTGCATTTGAGCAAGTTGTAAGAATATACATAGCCAAATGATAGTTTTTAAGTCTGCTAGTTTAAAAATGAAGCATATTAGCACACACAGAACTAGCCTAGGAACAGATGAGCTTTAGTCTTTGTAATTACAGGGGGAGAAAATGGTCACACATTGTGTGATGCAAGACATGTAGAATGTCAGCAACTTTGCAAAGTGTTTGGGACATGAAGCATGTTTTGCTAAAATTCCTAAAGAAAATTTCTCTGGAAAGATTATAAATGTGTTTGGGGAAGTGCTATGGATAACACAAAGCAGATGTAAAGAAGGAATCATTAAGGCAACACTGACACAGAAGTAGAGGAAGGAAACCATCTGGGGCACACCAGTTCCAGCAAAGAAATACCCACTTGTTAATGGACTAAGATTATGCTTTGTGTTTGTTTATTTGTACCTTGTTGTTTCAAAACACCTTGACTTTAAATCTCCCTGGATAAAACTCTGAAGAGTTTTATCATTCAGCTTCTCTCTGGTGTTAGTAAACAGTGGGACTGATGAATTTAGGGTGAGTCCTAAGATGCTGTAGTTTGGGTGAATGCAAATATTGTATTAAAAGCCCTGTTTGGGAGCTCAGCAAGTGGAGAGTGTGCAATAATCCAACTGACTCAGAAGAAATGCAACAATTCTGGATGTATCTGTTCTAGTCATACACAACTCAGTGTCAAAAATCAGAAGGGAAACAGCCTATTAACCACAAATTTATCTTATTAAGACCAACACAATTTGAGTTCAAACCAGGATGCAAAACTGAAAACTCCTTGGTAGAGAGAAATCACCTCTTCTTTAACAAAGATCAAGAATAGACTTCTGCTCTGGTCCTGCACTATGGTGCTGTGATAGGCAACTATTTTAAGTCAAGTGAGCAAAAATTTGTAAACATTTCACATCCATTTTGCTTAGTCCATTTGCTGCTACTGTTTCAAAACTCTAAATATGACATTAGAGAAGAAGAGGAATTAAACAGACTTACCTATCACTGTGATATTTAGAATATTGCTAGTTTTCACACCACTGGAGTGATTGTTTCTAGCATCACATTTGTATCCTCCATTGTCATTTAGTCCAATATCTTCATCCAAGAACATAGCATATGTGTCATTAGTTACATTTTTCTTAACTTCATCCCCTTTGTAGAATGTGAATGTTATTGGTGGTGTTCCCATCACTGAATGACAGATTAATTGTAGAGGCTTCCCTAATACCACCTCTGGTGAACCGTTGACAATGGAAAGAGTTGGCTTGGAGACTGGAGCTAAAAGGTGAAAAAAAAAAAATTGTTGCAAATTACACTGCATAAGGCCAAAATACACAACATTATTTTGTAGAAAGCATATAAATATACAATATTTAGCTGGTTTGCACACAGTCTATATTGGGAACTTCTTCCTCACTGAACAAATC
Source organism: Rhipidura dahli (assembly GCA_013399225.1). Taxonomy (NCBI): domain Eukaryota; kingdom Metazoa; phylum Chordata; class Aves; order Passeriformes; family Rhipiduridae; genus Rhipidura; species Rhipidura dahli. Next base: position 730,431 of record VXAC01003981.1, read on the forward strand.
AATAGCATACATAATAGAACATCAGTGACTTTGAATAAAGTAGCACACAGGGAGAACATGAAGCAAAGAAAGAAAAGGATCAGTGACACAGCTGTGGATCATCCAAACTCCAGAACTAGTTCTGACCCAAGGAGCAAGTCTGTTCCATGTGTGACCTGAGAGGGATCACACAGCTCCTCCTCAGGGCCCTGTTTCAGCAGCACAGTGAGTCACAACCCAGTTCATCCCTTTGACAGACTGGACAACCACTGTGCCTGTTCCATGAGAGGCAAGGGAACTGGAGCATTCCCAGTTAGTGTGCTGGTGAGGGGGCTGTGTTGATAGCAATGAACCCTTGGCTTTTCTAGAGTAGAGCCAACCAGATGACCTTTGGTTCTCCTGGCTTTCTGCCTGGAGGGTCAGGGGGAGGGATTCAAGGCAGACACTGACAGAGCTTCAGATCAAAGTGGAAGTTTTTCAGAACATTCCTGGCTCCTGCAAATGGTAATGAATGAGAGTTTATCTGGTCCCTAGCAGAACCAACTCCCTTCTCCAAGGGCCAGCCCTGGAAAGTCTGACTTGATTAGATCACAATATGCCAAATCCTCTGCAGCTAAAGCACATCTCACAGAATGCATGTTGTAAGAACTAACAGACACCCTGCTAGTTCATGGACTAGAGACTGATTCTGTAAACTGATGTCCTTATTTATAAGCTTCTGGTTTAGATCCTCCCCCCACCCTGGTGGCTTCTAAGCCTCTGTATCAACTCACCATAAACATTTATCCTTACAGGTTTGCTCTCCTTGACTATTCCTTTTACTTCAGCTTTACAGGTGTAAGATCCTGTATCATTCACATTAACTTTTATTGCCAAGACTCTAGAACTTTTCAACAGGATGTCTCTACCAGAACTTTTCCGTACTATAGAGAAGTTTGCTCTCCGAAAACCATTAATGCTGCAACTCAAAATTAAATCTTTATTTTCATCCAGCTTAGTCATAGATGCAGACAATGTTGGCTTGGGAAATAATTCTGCAAGATAAAAAGAGAACTGATTCATTCAAAGTGAGCCTGGGAGAATATGACTTCTAATCTCAAAGTATACAGAATGAAGGACATACTGATAGTTTATAATTTGGGAACAAAATAATCATGTTATTTTAATATTATTGTATTTCCAGGGAAAACAGAAACTTAGCAATTGAAACCACTTTTCACAGGTTGTTTGAGGATATTATTTTAGTTGGGAAGTATATGTGGGCAAAAATCAGAAACTAAAATCTAACTAGTCTTTAACTTACAAAAAATTTACACTTGCATCTGGAGGTTACACTCGGATCTTGAGTTCTGCCAAATTTAAATTTAAATATTAATACTTGGAGTAAAATCTAAGATGAACAGAGGTTTTACCTGACACAAAGACATTCAGTTTGGTGGTTTTAGACACCGCTCCTTGCTCCACCTTACACAGGTATTCACCACTGTCCTCTTGAGTAGCTACTGTAGAGTATTTCAAAAATTTCTTATCTCGTACACTGTTCAGTATTGTTCTGTTTTTCTGGAGGATGATTTCAATGTCACGCATTTGAGCTACCACAGTTGAGCATTCAAATTCTATATGGTCTCCTTCTGTAACATTACTGGAGGGCCCAGTGGTCAGAGTGGGCTTTATAAATGGCTCTGCAAGGGAACACATGTAAGCATAGAGATAGATAGATATACATATAAATATATGACCCAATTTTTATCTATAGCAAGCGAAGAAATGGAAAAACAAAAGTTAAGCAACTTACCCTTGACCGTAACAAGTGTTTTGTTGCTGTGTTGTGAGCTTTCCCATCCAGATCTTACTTGTCTCTTGCCAAAGCAATCAAATTGTAAAATATCATCTCCCTCTTCAACATAATATTCCACTTCAGAAAAATTTTGGTTTTGTTCAGGTACACGTTTTTGTTTAGGTGCTGAATTTGTCTTTATCTTCCGGAAAACAAACTCTAGAGGAGGTACTTCTTCTGGCAGCTCACAACGTAATTTCACAACTTCACCCTCTAAAACTTCTTTTTTGTCAGCAGTCAGGATTGGCTTGGTCATTCCTTACAACAGACAAGAAAAGAAATAGAACATTACATAATCCTGAAATAAACACTATCTCTGATGACTGTGGGAATGCTTTATATTAATTAACAGATGCAAGAACCAGAAAATGACCCAGTAACTACACAATGCCAACAAATTCTTTCCAAGCTGCTTTTCCAAGGGAAAAAATGTCACCTGCAGTCAAGAACATGTCTAGAAAGTGTATGGATGGAGGTGGCCCCTGTTCTCATAAGATATGAAAGAACAAGACTGATACAACATTGTCTACAAAAGCAACCCATGGCTGATGCTGGCTTTGACAATGTCTCTCACACTCTGAGCATCTCTGTACGTTATTCCCAGCATTGCCAGGAATCTACCCACCCCTCATCATGGTTATTGGGGTGGGCACAACTTCCACAAATACTTTCTCTGGTCTAGGGAACAGAGGAGACACTGGGGGTGGTGTTCCTGACTATGACTGATCTCTCCTGGAGCCTGGGGGTCCTGAGTTCATTTCTGTGCCTTAACATGGGGGGTTAGTACCAAACTCTCATCAGGTACTGTGATGTCGATGGATAAAATGCACTTTGCAAGGTACCCTGTTTAGCACTGACCATTATTCCTTCCCTGTAAAGCTGTTCTGTCTTTGTATCTTATCTGCCATGTCTGACAGAACACTCACCTGCTACCCAAACATAGATGGAGTTACTGAAACTCAACTTTCCATCTGCTTTCACAGTACATTCGTAGTCTCCTGTATCTGAAGATTTGGCCACAGGTATTTCATACCGTGCATCTTCTTTGTCTGATACAGTCATAAACACAAGCTTTCCATCCTTAAAAATTGTAAAATTATGCTTCAGCTGGAAATCAGTATTTTTGCTAATATCAGCATGGCAGATGATTGACATCGGAGCTCCATTCTTCACTTTGACAGATGGCTGAACCCTGATTTCAACTCTGTTGAAAGTAAAAACTTGAGAGAAAATAAAATAAAAAGTTATATTTGTTTTAAATTAGTCCAACATAACACAGTTAGCTCAAGCCACTACATTTAAATTATAAAAATTAATTTTAAAATTCACATTTTATTTGATAGGAATATTGTAATTTAAATTGATAAGCACTTCTGGAAATAAAGTACTATTTATATATACATTCACATACATGTATAGAAATGTGTGTGCATAGAAATAGATTCTGTGTTTATAACAATGACAAAGATAAATACTTTGTAGCTTAAATGTTGTAACTGTTAGCATCCTGGTATAATTAATATTTTATTCTCACATCCAGAGGAACAAGTATAGAGAAAGATGCATTCGTTTATTCACTTTCTCTTCCTTTAGAACTTTTATTTTTGAGTTATGCTCATTCTGGTCAGGATTTATATTAGAAATTGTTATGAGATTAGAAAAGCTTTCCTGCATCTAAAGAAGTCCCCTGTCCTGTGTGTTTACCAGCTATTTATAATGTGTCCTTGCTAGAGAGAGTTTGGGGCATAAAATGAGTGAAAAAGCTGTGAACTTTTCTGCATGTGAATAGACCACATGACAGCAAGAAGCAAACATTTCACCTGGGTGATGGAAAAAAGGAAGCATTCAGAGTGTACGTGCTGGGAGCCAGCAGGATGATAACATAAAAAGTAAAGGTGTTCCTTTCAGAACACAATTTCTGAACTCTGCTCAGACATGATCAATTCTTTTGCAGGACCAGGAGACAGTGCCCTTAACTTATATTCTATATTTTTATCCTTTATCCTTCCCTGTGGGCATGAGAGGGATATTTACATACCAAAACAAAATACTAATTTTGTCTTCCACCTCTTTTATGGCTCAGTAAAGCAAATTACTCTAGGAAAGATTTCATCAAAACTTTTATTAAGGTATGAGCAGCACACCTCTGATTTAAACACTATACCAAGAAACACCACCAAGTAAAACCCTTTTTTTAAAATATAACCAAATTTCATACTAAGCTATTGTACAGCAAATACAAATAAACTCTCTAATAGATGCATACCAACAACCAAGGAATTAGTTAAATTAGTTACATTAAATTTGTACATAAAAACCCCCAACAAAACAACAATAATCTACCATTCCCTACCTTTCCCCTGAGCGTAAAGTTCTGAACCTGGGAAAAAAAAAATGAGAAGAAATGTTATTTTCAAAGCTTACAGATTAAGAGACAGTAATGAAAAACTGTAAAAAGCCTCAACAAACTCCAGACAAAGCAGAAACACATGTACCCACCCAGAGATTCAGTTATCAAACTTACACTGCAAGAAAATCACCAGAAGAGCAAGATACATCTCGTTCCTGAAGAACAGACACTTAATTCCAAAATAAAACAACATTCATTATCAGAGGTGATGCCTCCAGGTACCAAAACCACGTTATGCTTTTTTCCCTTGTTGTTTTATGGAAACCGATAAAAATTTGCCATTAAAATTTGTAAAATTTTCCCAGATCTTCAGCAGAAACTGGCTGGATCAAGTAATCGTTCCCATTACTGGAAACTGGAAATGGCAAACAATGAGAATGTATCTGCTGCTCCCAGGCAGATTACTGGTCAGGAAGTGACTGGACTTTTCCTGAGGGCGCCACCAAATGCATTTGCTTTGTTTAATTTCTTAAGTTGTATTAAAAAAACAAGAAGTTCCAATGACATTATCCTGCAGTTCCTGTCAATATGGGTTTTTTAAATCACAATTAACCATTTAGGAACACAAATTACCTTTGCTACTTGACCTCAGCAGATACTTGAGCAAGTATTTCCCTTCATCCAAACAGTGAACTCTTTCAGAGAAAAGATGTAGATAATTACTAATTTTCCTCCTTTACCTCTAATTCTAGGTCTTCCATTTTGCTGTGGCAAAGAACTGTAACTTTAGTATAGGTTGCACAATAAATTCAAATTATCTCAGAAACCAGAGCTACTGTTGTGTGAGACTAGGCTATTGACAGGTGGATATCTCATACTACCATCATATACCAAAATCAGGGATCTGCACCAGATTTTATTTTATGCAGTTGGGACAGTGCAAAGGACACAAACCTTAAACCCCTCAGGAAAAGAATCTGATGGAGTTTCAATTCTCAGCAGAAATCTGCAGCAGCACTGGCACAATCTGAAAGAGAGAACACTTCTCAGTTGTCCAGGATATTCCTCTCAGTTTATCAGCCCACTTTTAAGTCAGACTTAAGCCATTCCCTCCAGCCCTAACACTGATGGAAGCCTATAGGCCTGATAAAATGAGGTGAAATCAAGCCCTTCAGAAAGTGTTTCTCAAGTTGTGTGACCCAGAACTCCCCAAGTTGTGATTTAGTTATTCTTGTAAACTGAGTGCTCAGCTCTTAATCTCTTTGTTCTTTCCCCTGTGGACAGAATCAATGCTTTCCTTTAATTCCAGCAACATTTTCCAGGCTTGTTAAAACACTGCATAAAACAATACAGAAGTCCATAAATGAGACAGACAGTTCTCATAAGCTTTACTGTTCATATGAAATCCCCTCTTTCCTCCTGGGGTGAATGAAAGCTGTAATTTTTCCCCAAAACCAGTATTTTAAAGCTGTAAGTCTACTTCAGTGATTGTATTACCCACATAAACGTGGAGTTTTGCAAAAGGAAACAGAAGGAAAACACTCATCATTTAACAATGTATGGGCTGCACCAACAAGGCCTCTCTGGCTCTTTTACAGAATGGCACAATAGTCACAGCAATTAAGACTAAGCTGTTAACTAGCAATAGTGTTTGTCCTGCTCAGTCCAGGCTGTTTGAAACACACCACCAACAAAAGCCTGGTGCCTTGGCCAGCTGCCAACAATGGTCCCCAGAGACAGGTAAAGGAAAAGAGTAGGAGGACACGGGGCAGGTGGAGAACAAAGGTAGATCAACTTTGGCTATTGGTAACAAAAAAATAGGAAGGAAGGAGATTTTCCCCTTCCCCCTTTCCCCCCCGTAAAAGAATTCAGCAGGACATAAAAAGCTCAGCAAAACCACATCAGTCTTTCCCACGGGGGGACAAAGGTTCCCCTGAGCCCCAGTGAGGGAAGGAGAGGGAGGGAGGGCCAAAAGCCTACAGAGAGGGCCAGCAGGACTCGGGTCAGAGCCAGGCTAGTGTCAGACTCAGGTGGAAAGGCCAGCTTTAGCTCAGGATTAAGGTTTAATGGTGCCAAAACCTGAGGCTGTTGCCAGCTGTCACTCCCAAGTGAAGTCCATTCCACAAGACTCTACAGGCTGAATAAACTGTCATATTCCTGACAAGCCTCAACATTGTCATGGAGAGGAAAATCAAGCTGCTATTGACCAAAACCCAATAATTAAATTCTACTGCAGGAATTTAGGCCAAAATAACATGGAACTTGAGAGAAAAATATTTCAAACACACAACATCTTAAGACCGTCTTCCATGGTTAAACTGGAAACCACATTGACCTAAAGGATGCAACTTAAAGTACATGTGCCAGTAATACAACTGCATCTTTTCCTAAGATTTTATTTTAGGAGTAAAAGATTTTTGTTTCCTAAGATTTTATAGTAATCTCTCAAGATACATATTTCTGAATTATATAAAATCAAATTTATTCTAATATACATCATATAAAGAATTCTGTTCAATCTCTATTATATCTGTGGGAAAAGCAGGGCTGACCTCAGAAATGCAACACACCTTTGAAGCAGCCAGAATAGCCATTATAATCTAACTGAATGCCCTCTGAAACCCCTGGGAATCATCACATTTAATCTACTGCCAGTGAATTGGACCCTTACACACTAAACCTCACCTGGGAATTCACAGTCCCTGTTTCTACTGGCTGGATCCTCTGCTACTTGCTCACATGTGACATTTCCTAAAAGCCACCAGCTCTGGCAACTGAACAGAGCTTTGCTGAAATCAGAGGCAAAGTCTATTTCCCTAACTAAGGGAAAAATGCTGAATAAGATTTTCAAATCTTTCCCTCTGCAAACAGAATGTTTTCAGCCAGCCCCTTAGGACAGGAAAGGGAGCTTGGAGTTCCCAGCCCACTGCAGCTCTTTGTTTTCATGTGCTCTCAGCAAAGAGCAGCCGCAGTGCCGACCTCCAGCACGGACTTCTCACATCCTCACACCCCAATTCCAGCCAGTCTTCTGGGGCCCCTAAACTTGGTCTCCTGGTCTCAAATGCCCATTCCTGATGGTAGATTCACTTTCTTCAGAAAAGGTGAAGGCTTCATGTGTGTTGCCTTCAAGTTCTATCTCACTGGTTTACTGATAAAACATTTTTGGGCTCAGAAATCTTGTCCCTAATAATGGAGGTTCCACATGATTTCCTTTATAAATTCACTTATTTTTAATACAGTTAATTGCTATAGAGGTTTATCTACAAATGTTTAGGGTTTTTCTAGCTTCTATTTTAAAATTTTTTAAAATTCAGAAATCTGTGTCTCTCTATACTGATGTCAACACAAGTTTTCCAGTAACTAAATGAAGAACAGAAAAGCAGCTCTGATTTCTAATCCCATGATTCCTGACACATATAATGGTTTAACTGCTTTGATTTCTTACAGCTGTGAACTGTTTTGCTTACTTATCAATTCTTGTTTCAGTATACTCACAGATAACAGAACTATAACAAACATTGCTGTTTCCACAAGTCCAGACAAATCCCTGGTGAGCTGGGAATGAAACAAGCTCTTTCTACATACATTTTCAGGGCATATTGTCTTCTCTTGAAAGTGGCACATTTGCATCAATTATTTTTGTTTTAAAAGCATCTCTTTATACCTCCCCAGAGAAGAATAAAAAATTAATTTTTCTCCTTGGATTTGAATATTTACAAGAACATTAAAGAAGTTAACATTTCCTTGTTTTTGAGGAGTCTGGAAGTTCTACAATTACAATTTAAAGAAACTCTAGATTGTCCAGTTTGTCTGGGTATAAATTACATTTCACAATGGCACCATCTGCTGGGAGATGAGCATGGCAGTGAAGCACACTGGGCTTCCCCCACTGCTCCCTTTCACAGTTAAACGTAGGAAGACTGATATCCAACACCTCCTCCAAATGGCAACATAAGTTAAACCTGGAAAAGTAACTAAAAGAACCAGAAGGCCGAAAATGACAGAATATCACTGAGGCTTTCACCCTGGAAATTTTACATTTAATACAACAGGAGCTAATTATTACTATCTGGTTTTATGCTACCTTACTGATATAGTGCAACACTGAAAAGAGCACTAGAAATCTGTCTTGACTTACATTTCACATAGCACAAACTTCCATGTACCTTAGAAATTCATTCAGACAATGAATGAGAGAAATTCCTTCTTTCAGAGAGGTGAAATCAGTTGATGACTACATTATGATCATGGTCTGTATAACACCTCAAACTTTCTCTGTGCCAGTAGTGTGTGACTGATTCAGCTCCTCAAGGTCGTTTTTAGCTGCTGTCCACTATTGGATTAAAGTTCCTCAGTTCAGAAACACACATCACACCCTGTCACTGTCACACAGTGCCCTTTGCTGGCAGTGTACCAGGATTTGTACTCGTTTTGCTTAACATCCAGCATTTCCAGATGCAGCCGGAAAACAGCCTCCAGCTCTGCAGCAATATTCATCAGAGTATGAAGAGTGGCAGAGGAGAGGTCAGTAACTTCTGGCTGCAGAGGGAATTAATCCTGGAAATATTTTTCCTTCTCTTACCATTATTTCAAAATTGCTTGATGATTCCCCAAGCATTATTCCACATTGGTTTTGTGAGTAAAATTCAGTTGGTAGTGACTCAATGAGCTGATCCAAGCTGACAGAAAATCTTTCAGCAGTCTGTGCAAACCAAGAGGCAGAATTTATTTGCTCCTGATCTGCTGCAGGTGCCTACACACAGCCAGCCATTGCTGCTCCTCATATAACTGCTGGTGCTGACTGCACAGAGGGGCAGATACTCCTCAGATACACCTCAAGTACACCAAGAGAAGCTTGAAAAATCCTGCAAAATAGATATAGTCAGCCCTGGCATATATGTTGTTTTTTAAACAGTTTTTTCATTCGATACATTAAGTATTGCAGAAAAAAAATGTTTAACTTTTATCAGAGGTTAGGAACAAGAAAAAAGTTTAAATTGCATCTATGAATAAGCTGAGGGATGAAGCTAACAGAGTACTCTATATTGCATTCTTATAGTAATTCCTGAAAACATTTGTCTGCAACACTTTTTCTGCAGGGACGTTTGAATTTATCCCAAGAGAAATGCATTAGTAACCCCAGTCTTTGGTGTTTCATCAATTTTTTTTCTTTCTTTCTCCATTGTTGGGAAATGATTCAGAGGACAGACATACCATTTTAAAATATTTCATCTTTGGGGGATTTGGGAGCTGCTGGGTTAATCAAATTGGGTACAGAAAAGTTCCTTTCACCTGCTGACATGTTCTTTGCAATCTGCAATCAATTGAAAACCATTCACTGTGTCAAAATTCTCATTCATACCCAGAAAATCACTGCAAAAAATTTAAAGCTACCTTAAATATGCATAGAGAAGAGATCCTTTCCTCTTCTTCTCTTACTTGTCCTCCAGAAGAACAATTCTCTCACAAACTCCATGTACTTGAAGTAAACAGCAGACTTGCCCCCACAGCCTTTTTGAATAGGAGTGTGAAAATCCAGTATTCAGTGACCTGCCTGTATCAGTAAAACCTTTTTGCACAGACAAAACAGAAGCAGTGATTTAATTCATCACCAAACATAACTGTCAGTAGATGTGATTTCTGGCAAACCTTCTGCAGCCATCCACTGCAGCAGATACTCCTCCAGAACACAGCACCTCTCAGGATGAGAAACTGGGACTGGGAATAACTTTATGTAATAATTCTTAGAATTCTGCTGAAACACAACGAATTTCCTTGGCAGCCTCTGACAAAACAGACACAGTGTGAAGCCATTAGAGCCTTACTACAGAACACTATCACACTATTTTCATCCTCAAGTTAAAGAGCTGATCTTGTGAATGAGAGCTCAGTTTGGCTTATTCCCTTCCACCTGCTCCTTGAGGCAGAATATTGTCACAGCACCAAGTGATACATATTTCCCTTTCTGATTTTTTAACTTACTTGTTTTGGCTGGATGACTTCTGTTCTGTTCTGCAATGTTCTGCTCATTATTCTTTGTCAAATTTATTCAGTTCTCCTTACATGTACAACCACATTAATTCCAGGCAGGAAATTTGCAAATCAAATAAAAAGGGAACTCCAAGCTCACACAGTATCTTACTGCTGCTATAAAACTCTCTGTACACATGCTGAAAAAACCAACATCCTCTTAGTCCAAAGGCAATAGCCAGCTCTGCCTGAAAAACAATCCACATGGAAGCAAATTTCTCACTTCCAAACAGAAACCAGGGGCTTGGACCAGCACCTGTCTTCTCCAGACACACAGGCTGTGCACCCTGAGGCTGCACACCATTAAAGCTGCTGCACACGAGAGATTCTGGTGACACCCAAACTTTTATTTTTAGAAGGTATGGCCAAATTCACAGCTCATTCACTGTGTAACTATTCCCCCTCACCCACACACAAAATGAAGCAGCTTCTTAGAAAAAGCATTGGGTTGCAGGTGAGCACCACCAGCCAGGGCTCCTGAGGGCTGTTTGTGAGGCTTTCAGACAAGAGGAGGCTCCCACAACAGCAGAATGTACAAACACCCCTGTCTTCCCCCCAACAGCTGCACTTTCACACATGCTTCCTGACAGCTGGGAAAAGATGTTCCGCTCTTGCGGTTTGCTGACAGCATTTCCACATCAGAAACATTTCTGAGGGGAGGGTGGAGACCGTCTTAAAAGAAATTTTAAAAGAACACAAACCCAAAGAAGTAAACCTCCACCAAAATTTAAAAAAAAAAAAATACAAGAAGGAAGGAAGTGCACACGAAGTTCTGTAAGGAAATTTTGCAATGCTGCAACAGCCAAGGATTTGGTAGGGATTCTGTATAACCCAGGGAAGGACTGCAGGGTTTTGTCTTGTTGCCTTCAGAAAGTGGAAAGAAAGAAACAAGAAGACAAGGATCACTATTAAGTAGTTTTCTCTGTAAGCAATTGTATAACAGGGCCTGCAGTCCTGCAGAAGGCATTGCCTGTGCATGGCTGATGATTACATTCACTTTGCCCAGAGTAAAGAACATCTGCTTGCCAAGACTGGCATTATGTAGCTCTGTATTACTGATTACTACATCAAATTAGTCATCAAGTTTGTTTATGCAGTAGTGTTGAACTCAAGTTCTTTATGAGATTCTTACTTTCTAGTGTAAGATCTCTCTTCCTCACAGCTTAATATTTGAAGCTCAACCAAAATATTTTCTGAACTAGCTGGTTAGCTATAAATACTTTTTTAGCATCTTAAAACTTCTACAGATTTGATACTTTTCTGGACTGTTTTTTAAAAATTATACTGTTGTTAAAAAGCCACCCAGTACTACGTACTTCCTTAGCCTCAGCTATATTATCACTTGCACTATCTCTAGCAAATCTCTGTCTCTTTGATATGAATCAGTGATCTCATTCATTCCCTTACAAGAACAGTGCTAGAAAAACTACCCAAAAGGAGAAAGGTGGGGGTCAGTATCTCCTCCCAAGTAACGAATGATAGGACAAGAGGAATCAGCCTCAAGTTGAACTGGAGGAGGCTTAGATTGGATATTAGGAAGAATTTCTTAATGGAAAAGGTTGTCATTGGCACAGGTTGCCCTGAGAAGTGGTGGATCACCTGGAGGGATTTAAAGATGTGCAGATGTGGCACTTGGGGACATGGTTTAGTGGTGGAGCTGGCAGTGCTGGGGAATGATTTGAGTTGGTGATCTTAGAGGTCTTCTCCTCCCTCAGTGATTCCCTGGTCCTGCAGTGCATGGCAGGATGGCTCTGCCACACAACTCACAGGGGAAACTGCTGCTCACGTCAGCCACACCTTGGGACAACTGTACACAACATTTCCCTGTATCCCAACCTGCTGCTCCCCACTCCACCACTGCTCCTCTCTCTGACCACTGCTCTGCCTGCCACAGGCTAAAGGTAGGTGGGATATGACAAAATTCTCCACAGAAACATGAGTAAAGATCAGCACTGATCAGCACAGTTTCCGTATTTAGAACTTCCTCAAGTCCGAGAGCCACTCCTCCATCACCTTCAAAAGGAAGATCTCTGCCATGTAAACCCACCAGCTCTCCTGCTCAGTATCTAGAAAATGTTTTTTCTCACAGTTCTGCTGTTTTCCTACCGTAAGCCGAGGACATGTTTCTTTCATATTACAAATCTTTCTAAACCAAAACCATTGTTTCCTTTCTGAAAGCTTTTCTTTTTCTTCTCTTAGCTCAAATGTCCCAGCAGATACAGAAAACCACTGCAAATGGCAAAGGTAGGTTTTCTTTTGTTGATTTTGAGGTATGTGCTGAGATTGACTGCTATCCAAAAAACTGGGGGAGGGATTTAAAAATGTCCAAAAATTTCATGTAAAATTAAATTTTTTGCCTCTCCGTGCAGTGAATCAGTTTAAAAGTTTCTATACAAAGTTAACTGTCTCTTTGCTGACCTGTATTTAAAGTCAAAATTGCTTTAACTTTTTAAAACTTTTTTTCCCCATGGAAATGTCGTAATTTATTTTAGTCATGACTAGTTCAGTACCATTTTCTATGAAAAGACAAATTTTTATTGCAAAGTTATTTGTTTAAGATCATGAAAGGAAACAAATTTGAGACCATCAAGGCCTTTACTGCTACTATTCAAATGTTCAATCTATTTACACAAGGTTAGTTCAGTCTGTTTATAGACAGCCACAATAAAATACTGCTTTTGCTTTCAGGTTTACATGCTACCTCTCAACTAATATATAAGGTTACTTTCTCCTACAATTAATACTCTTAATATTTGATTTCTCTTTTATACTTCTCTATTATTTTAAATGCTGCTGTAGTTCAGAAGTGTGTGGTGGTTTACCTGAAGACATTGACAGGCTTTGTGTGGCTGTGCCTCTTTTGCATGAACTCATGTGCTTTTCATCGTGTGTGCAGCTGCATTCTGGTTTTGAAAAGTAATTGAGTTGCCTGCTATTAGAGGTGGAAAAACCATAATGGCCTGTTTCAACACAAATAAGCATAGCTTGGTTGTGAACATATTTTGGGAAAACTCTGGGGGTTTCTGGGGTCATAGGTGCAGTCAGCTCACCCAGTTTTTTCTTTCCAGAGATGCTGTCCAATCCCAAGCTTGTACTGGTTCAGGGGGCTTTGAATGTGGTGATGAAGCAGAATGTGACCCTCTCCTGCCTCTCTGAGTCTGGATCTCCACCTGTCAGATACACACTGTTTAGGCACAACCAGCAGGTATCTGCTTTAAACAGGTCAGACTTGACCCCTGCACTGTTCACCCTGACCATCAGCTCTGCCAGCGACGTGGGGGAATACAAGTGCAAAGCTGAGTACACCTCCTCCAGTGGTGGAAAATACAGCAACAGCCTCAACTTCACCCTTATAGGTACGTCTTGCTGTACACCTCCCCAGCACTGGTTACTCCAGAGGCACACAGCCATCCCTTGACTGAGGAGCTGAACTTCCCTGCTGCTCTTACCTCAGGAGACGGCAGTGCTCTCCTGCCCGGGCTTACAAGCCCTCCATGCTCAGCTCTTTTGTCAGTGTTGTCACTTCACTCCAAATCTTGCCTGGAGCTTGTCCTGTACTCAGCCATTCAGACTTTTCAGTTTTCTTTCCACAGAGCCAGTTTCCAAACCAGTGCTGAGCTCACCCACCTCTCAGGCAAAGAAAGGCCAGAACGTGACCCTGTCCTGTCTCTCGGAGAACGGATCTCTTCCCATCACGTATCTATTCTTCAAAGGAGCACAAAACATTTCTCCCCAAAAGACGATGCAGAAGAGGGAAGCAGCTGTGATTTTTCTATTTATTGATTCCCTTAGTGACTTTGGAACCTATAAATGCAAAGCTAATAACAGTTTTCCCAATATTACAAAATACAGCAATGGTTTCAACTTTACATTAGCAGGTATGAATGAAAAGAGATTACTACTGTTGACCAGCTGGGATCACACAAAATTCAGAATGTTGTAACTATGCAAGTTTTAAGCCAGATATTTCTTTCCTGCAATGTCATGTTCAAAATATAATTTTTTAAATTAAAAAAAAAGAAAATTGAGTTTATAAAATTAATGCAAAACCATAGAATTTCATGCATCCTAGACAGTAGTAGAAGTGACCACGGAGGATGTCTGTGAAAGACTCACTTTTACAAGAGACCCCAGCCCACCTTGGAGAGAGTCTGGCTTCATTTTTCTCTCTGGTCCTATGAAAGAGCTTGAAATTACTGGCACCAGCAAGCTGCCTTCCTTCTGTTGGGGCACAGAGCCTTTGGGACTCTCCTGAGCAGTTACATTAAGCCCAGTTTATCTAAAAGCTGAAAGAAATTTCAAGTTTTGATTTCAATTTACAGAAAATACTTAAAATATTAAACAACACTTCATTGCATAAACACTTTTTTTTTCTTCTTCTTTTTGGCAGAAGAGAGAAGCCATTCTCAGCCCCTGATAATTTCTCTTGGGCTGATCCTGCTACTACTCATAATAGGATTTGCTCTGGCAATCCCATTTTTCATAATTCCTTTGTATAAAGCAAGTGAGTTATTTGAATGTCTGTTTCATTTTCCAAAGGTCATTTATGTTGTCAATATATTTTACTGTGTAAACATCACATTATCAACAGAACATCTCCTGGTATTTTAGCATGTTGTTGAGTCTCCTCTCAAGCAGCACTGGCAGCTTATCAAGACACTGACAAGGCCAAATCTCTGAGCTGTGTTTTAGATGAAAGATCTGGGGTGGGGGAAGCAAAACAACATTTAATGTAATACACAAAAACACTGGAAGGAATTTGACCTCTCTGGGAAGGGAAATCTATTCAAATGCCCTTAGTTAAAAAATAATTCTGATTGTGAAAATAAAATTACATGAGACCTCAAAATATTACAAATACATTGAAACTGTTTATTTCCCTCTAAGAAAAAACTCTTTTATATATATATGTATACACACACACATGTGCTTTTCTTTTACAATTTGCAGAAAAAATTAAGTCTACCAGGCCCTCAACTAGCCTTACTTCAACAGTGAATGCAGATGAGTCTGAAAATGAAGTCATATACACAGAGATTGGTAAGTTCCTGTCACCCACTGCAGTCAGACAGGTTTCTTCAGGTACTGCAAAATCACTGTAAGGGGACACCAACAGACTCTCCTGGCAAAGGCATTATTTGAAATCCCTCAGAACCCATATTTGGCATCATCTGACAGCCATGCAGCCAGAACTGCAGCTGGTTAAATGAACTGAGGTTCTATTAAAAAAGCAAAATGGGTGTAATACCTATTTACTAACAGACAATAGTGAGCTACATGAAGTTGTAGCAAAATAAAATTTGCACAGCTCCTGCATTCTGCTCAAAATTGCTCAGTACTTTAGTTCTTTATTCCATCCTTCTTAAGTCTGGCAAGACTCAAAGTCAATTCAAATTGAAATGATGAAGTGACAACAAAGCAACTGACCTACATTAAGACATTTTACTACTTGAATTGCAGAAAACACAGAATAATGAAGACACTACCTGACAGCCACAATGATGTGAACTTGCAGGTTTCTACATTTGCCTTCTATGTGAATGTCTCTTTTCAAGGGGGAAAAGAAACCCCCCCAAACAAACCAATAGCAAAGGCACTTATGTTTCCCATTTCTAAATAGCAAAATGGAATAACTGTCCCCAAACAAACCTGCCTTCCTGATCATGCAGTAGATAGAATTCTCACTGCCCTGCTGGGTCAGCTCAGGGCTGTGCAGCTGCTCGTGCCAGGTCTCAGCCTGCAAGGACATTGATAAGAGCTCTGATAAGGCCCATGGATGCTCCATTATTTATATTCAGTATGGAATCTCACTGCTTTGTTTCAAGATTATAGAAAAAAAGTCTGTTTCAAGTTGTTTGTAATTGAGTCAACTGCTGTTCCTCATCTTTAATCCAGAGCCTGTTAAACCAGAAGAAGAGTACATCAACTTTTCTGTTATTAGAAGAGAAGAGGAAAAAGGTGAAAAGCTCAAGCTATAATATCAAAATATCTGATGCACACAAATATGTTTTGAGGGGACTTTGCTGGGTGGAGGCAGGCCTTAAATACTTGCAATTGCTTATGAAACTGCTTACTTACTATGGAAAAACTAAAATAACTATAAAACTGTTTTGAGGGTGGGGGGGGAAGAAGAAAAAAAAGTCCAAATTACCATCCTATGGCAACAAATGCAACAGCCTCACTATGAAACCATTCAGGAGATGCTATTAGTAACCACATTGTGGATGTAATGTTAATTCTTCTTCTGTGTATCTGTACCAAAAATGCAATTATGAATTATGTTATTCTGGCTTTCAGCAGGGAAGAGGGCCTGTTCCACACTCTATTCAAAGGTCCTCATCAGAGACTGAGTACCAGGTATGACATTTTTGTGATTAAATTAATCACATATTTTTAAGGCATTTTTCAGCCCTCAAGTGTGCTGAGTTCCAGAAAGCTGCAGAGAAAGAGATGAAGTTTAGAAACCAATCTCCTAGCCTAAGCAGTTTGTAGACAGACAATACAGCTCACTTTCTACTAGCAAATAAAATATCTGAGCCATATCTAAGGACTTCAACTTAGGAGAAAAAGCAGAACAGATAAAACTTAAAATTATGTGTAAAGCTTTCATGCAGGTCTAAATTCCTGAATTTACCAATTCTGCTAAGGTAGAAACTGGATTGTGTGCAGACATAAGATAATCAAAAGGCTTTTGTTCAGTATAACAAAAAAAGAAAAAAAAAATCCTCTTAGGCACTAGAGGATCTGTATTTGGCCTCTATGTACCTGCAAGGATGGCAATTACTCAGTTCAACAGTACTGCAGCTCTCAGAGTAAGGATCAGTTGCTAAAATTAATTTTTAGGATGGTTAACTTCATAATAAATTCTCTATCCTGCTACAGGCTGTTTCTTAACATTGCTGGGTTATTTTAATATCATTTCATAGCCCCCTTATTTAGAATTCCATGAGTTCAGTAAGACACACTATGCTAACCTTGATTATATCTAGCATAAATACTCTATACAACAATTATTATTGTTGTTACAAATAACTCATTTATAGTCAAGTGAGCACCATGTTAATAGAAGATTCTAAGGCAAGTTCTTATGTTTCATGACACTGATAATTATCAGGGGCCACAGGCCTTTCTGCACAAACCTGAAGCACTTCATACAGTGACAGAACAAGCTGTACAGGCACTGGAAACCTAGACAAGATCAGAAACACGCAGTTCTGTATCTTTGCAAACTCTGGTATCTGATTTTAACAGCTTTAGGTACAGGAAAAATATGATCACACATTAGTCTTTTTCCACCATTTTATCCACACAGACATTTTGTCAAGGAAAAATGTTTGCAAAAAACTTTACAATTTATTTAAATCTATTCCTCTGTTACTCTTGATAATGTATTTCTGATTTTTTATGCTTATCAAGTGCAAGATGAAGTAGTTTACGTGTTTAAGAACTGAAGCCATGTGATTAAAATACGTTTCTACACAAAGATACTTACTGATGTTATTAAAATATTTAAGATTTGGAAGTCTTTTATAAAAATACCATTTTCCAGTAGAGATCATAATTGTGTCAGCAACACCAATGAAAGCTAAATTTTTAGCTTAGGATAGAGCACTTGCAATATGATAGTAAATCAAAAGACATGAACAAGAGTATGCTTAGCCTTGCTAACAAGGGACAACTTTTTCTCTTCCCTTTTTCCAAGGTAACCTGGAAGACCCAGATTTGACAGAAAACAGATGCACTGCTAAGTTTTAGCACAACTGTTTGCAGAGAAATCACTGAGTCCATGACAATGCTGAAACCAGTTCAGACAAAGATGTCTAAAAAAATTCTTTTATTCAACAAGTTTAAGTTACATATTTTTGGCTGATGTCACATACTTAGTTAAAAAGTCCTTCAGCCTGGAAATGTGCATCATTTCCTTTATGGTGGTGTCTCTGCTTCTCAGCTGGACCACTCCATTCTCAAGAGTGCCATCGCTTATCAAGACCATGAAGGGAATACTCATCTCATCATATCTGCAGAGAAAAGAACCCACCTGTTACTGCTTTCAGTGTATGGAAAAAATCAGACAACTTACATACAAATGACCATAAACTGCAAATATTTAGGTTTGCTGTATTGCACTAAGTCCGGTGTGACACCTCCAGTCTTCTTGTTGCCATTCCTTGCTTTCCTGATTACATTTATTTACTATTTAGCTACTTTAGTATATAAAAAGAATCTTATTTAGTGACTTATTAAAAGAGTATTTTTGTACAAGGACAATTTATCTTTCTGACTTAGTTTTAGTGCACATGAACAAATAGTTGCATTTATCTTCTCTCAGAAAAAAACACTCGTCACTATGCTCAAGATGCATTGACATAAGGAGCCATATGCCCCAAATTCACTCCTGATCAACAAATCATACATGAAGCCCCCAAATGGAATAGCTGTTTTTATGTCCACAAACAGTTCCATCACATACACAGAAGGCAATGGTTCCAGGCTTGGAAGAACTTTCAAGTTCAAGCCTAGACAGTATGCTGTTTGAAATAGTGCTTAAGAATGAAACACAGAAACCAGATGATGCAAAATGGGGGTGAGGGTGGGAAACAGTTCTGCAGCTTATAACTGATCTGAAGAAATTGATTTTCTACATGGAAGTTTTTAAAAGGCATTTCACAGTTCCAGGGAAATAACAGTAACATGTGAAAGGCTTCTACTTCACTTAATTTAAAAAATGATCTGATATATGCTTTTCATAATAAAAGTGCTTGAATCCAAGCCTGTAGTTCAGGATCCACACCTTCAGTTACTGCACTCAATGACTTCCTACTGGAAAAAATGACATATTTACACCAGTCCACAGAAAGTCATCTTTGACCTTCATAGTTTAATTTACAAAAGACTGTTTCTTACTTTGTATACAGTTGCTCCAGAGACACCTGCCCAGTTTCCAGATAACCCGGCCATACAGAAATTCCATTTTCTGTCAGTTCATTGAACAATCCTTGACAAACCTGTGTTCATTTAAAAACTGAAGTTAAAAGACAGACTGAGAGTTTGAGACTCTACACAAAGAAACCACTAAAACTTTTAACATGTGTGGTATTAACATTCCTAGCTGGTGTTAGTTTGCTTGTTGAAATAATCTCAAATTAGAAAGCAGCCTGGCAGTTATGTCTCCACTTCTGTTTAAAAACATGCCAGTGTAAGTTTCCTCCCTTCTATGGGACTTCATGACTGACTTCAATGAAAACTTTAAAAAAATATCCTTCCGAAGACACCACCCATGCATTAAGATAATTCTGAACTACTAAGAAGCTGAGAGGGATTGTGTTACTTATTTTTCTTAATTTTGCATGGGACAAGCATCAGCTCTATTGTACCAAAAGCAGTTGTGTCCACACAAGGAAATGCCTACACTGAATTCCTTCTGCTGTCACCCACAAGCTGCAGAGCTGAAGCACCATGAATTCTACACAACCAGGAATCTCCAGGAGTCAAAGCAGCAGCACAGTTCTCCTCAACATAAACAGTGTCTGAATTGTAAATGGTTACATGGAGAGTCGATGCTCAAAATTACAATACTCTGTTACAACATACCTGCCTCAGCTCTGTTGTTGGACCTTTTCCTACATCCAAGGCCACTTTAAGAGGTGCTAAACAAGGATGAAGCTTAAGTACCTAATAAATTTACAAAAACCAACAGTTTACTAAATGTATTTATCATGCATTTCTAAACAGAACTAGGAAATAGTAATTTTTAAAAATTAAATTAAGGTTCTAAACATGCAAAATTTTCTCACAGCACAAAATCCTGAATTAGAAGCAAGCTGTATTTTATGCAATGAGCACACAGCCCAGCTACATTCACGTGGCAGAAATTACTCTGTTTTGGCTGAGCTCCAGAAGAGATGAAGATTTGTTAGCAGAGCTCCATCACCTTGAAAGCAGCCAGAGTGATCAGAGACAGCATGGCAGGCACTTCCCATCCAGTCTGCTGCCTGCTCTTAAAGCCCAAACAGCTGCCTGGGTAACAGGCACTGACAGCCAGCACTCAAACTCCAAAACACTGGGTAAAAGTGGGGATAATGACAGCCCTTGGGGAAATGCCCCATTACCACCTGTGACCCACTTGTCTACTCTTCTCAGCCACTTTCAAATGCTGCAAAAGACAAATTCCTCTTTCCCATAAACTGCAGCTACATTCTGGTTTCTCTTAACTCCATCACTTGCATGGCAAGAGCCTACCTACTAATCAGAGAGGTAAAACAGGAAAGGAGACCTCAGAATGAGAAAAACTGCTTATGTGTGTGACAAGGACCACAAGGGCTGTGCCATGGGGCCTGCCTGGTGCTACCAGTGAGAGGGTTCAGTGTGTGCCCATTGGGATCAGGATGGCCACATGGAAAAGGAGACATTGCAGTGCTTGAATTTAACACATTGTCTGTGGGGTTTGCAATTAGACTTTTCTCATATTTTCTACATGAAGTTACCTTTCTCTGTGAATTTTTCTTTGCTGTTAATGGATTCTCAACTAGCTGTAGAGAATCAAAGAGATATGCTAACACTCCTCGATCCAGATTCCCATTCACAGACAGAACATGAGGGATGACATTCTTCCTTCCATCTCGGCCCTGAAGAGAAAAAACCCACATAGGAAAACATCAAAGATTGTCCCCAAAAGCCTTTTCCTTGCTTTAAATGTATAATGAGGCACTGAGCTCAAGCACCCTTATTACATTTAAAATACAGAAACTGAACAATCTACAGCAAGAAAAAACCCTCCCCCATTTACAGGCTCTTTTTGATGCAAACTGGACAGTGCAAAACACAGCCTGAGTTTGTCACAGATACAGGTAATGGCTGTGCCACTGACAACAGCTGTCTTGTCAATATAGCTAATTTTTAAAGAGTTTCTTGTAAAAAAAACACCAAAACACTATTTTATCAGCTTTTGAAAATGAAGGTCTGACTACAGAGTATCAACTGTACTACTTTTGCAGCAAATGAATAAAAAGCCAGCCACATACTCAGCAAGTGGATCAGCAAAGAAACCATTTCTCTCACACATTACTCATCTTTATCAGTAAAGATGCTGAATATAATAAAGCTTACAAGTAATTTTGATCTCTCTCCTGGATACAACTGTAACAGTTCAGTATCACCAAGGTTCTTCAGTGTTTCTATTGTTTCTGTTCCCCAAGGAAAGCTGTAATGTAACTTAAATCCTCTTCTGCCTTCTTCATCCTGAAAGTCACTGCTGCTGAAGTTAGATGGGCCTACAGCAAACTGGAAATAAGAGGTGTAAGAGGTGATCACTATTGTGAATCCCCTATTAACGATGAAAACCAAGTCTACAATGTAAACTGAAGTCTGCAATTTTCAGCAAAAGGTTTTTATAAGTTACAGCCCAAATCTCTTGGTTGTTTTATGGCATTTTCATCTCATATCACTGACAAACATAAAACACTTGCCTTTCTGCAAGTCACATTATAAACTACTTATCGGGTTTGTCATCAGCTTCAGTAGCTTTTCAATTTCCATGAGAAATACACCTAATTTCAGTGCCTAGAACAGGCTAGCAATGAAAAACCATAAAACCAACCAGGCCCCCTCTGAAACACAAAGGAACAGGCCAAGATTCCCCATGGATATGCTGCTGTTACCTTTCTCCACCACTGGAGCCTCTGGCGTAGCCAGTAATCGAGCCACTGTCCTGCAGTTCTGGGAGAACTAAACCATGCAAGCAGAGACGTGGTCCTCTCGCCTGTTCTTTAAACAACAGCAAGGGCAGCAAGTTAACACCTTCGGAAATAACAGGGGAAAGGCAAGAAACAGCATTCAAAAATAATCCAAAAGTGAAAAAGTTGGTATAGGTATGATAAGGGATTAGCTCCTTTATTACTCTACCTTGTAGGGTTTTTGTTGTGTTTTTCACTTTCTGGAGCAGAATGTTCACTTTCTGGTACAGAATGGAAGCACACTCCAATTTGAGCAAGGCCACAGGGCAGTCTTTTGTTCACCAGCTCTAAGCAGCTGACATACTGTGCCAGAACACCTACAAAAGCCAAATCCCTGATTTCAGTGGCCACAGGAAACTTTTTGATGTTTTAACTCTACCAACAAATGAAGCACATATTATACATGTGTTGTTTGTACACGCAGTCCCACCATCTTTACTAGCACTGATGCTTTGAAGATTGGCTCAGCAGGCTGATTCCTCTGGGCATGTTGATTTTTATGTGTTTTTCTCAAAATCATAGGGAGCGCATCAGCTGCCCACCTGTGCTGGTCAGGTCCTTGAAAAGCACACAAATTCACAGCCTACAGAAGGAACATTCCCAGAGCACCAACGCAGCTGAAAAATCCCTTAAATGCAGCTGCTTCGCTCTTAGCAAGGAAACAATTCATAGAGTACAGGCTGTGCGGAGCCACCCGGGACCTACCGGGCAGGAGGCTCTCCCGCAGCACTCCCGCGGCCCCCAGCACTTCTTCCAGGGCCGGGCCGCCCGGATTCTGCCCGCTGCCCTGGAGGGCTTCGCGCAGCGTCTCCGGGTGAAGCAGCCGCAGCCCCTGCGCGTCCCGCGGGGCGCCGGGGGGGCCGTGAAGCGGGGCGTCCACGGGGAACACCTGCTCCCGCAGGGGCAGAGCCGAGTCCCACCATTGCGCAGCCAGGTTAGCGCGCAGCGCCGCGCCCAGCGGCCCGAAGCCGGGGTGGCGGCCGCTCAGGTAGGCGCTCCAGGGCACCGGCCCCGCGCCGCCCCGCAGAAAGCGCCGCCGCCAGCACACCTCCA